>JAJJMC010022576.1:377813-410553 GCA_023531435.1 Papaver californicum
TGGGTATAATCAAAACCAATCCTTTGGTTACGACCAATACCCCAATGAACCTTATGGATATTCTCATACATATTCACAACCTTATGGTGGGTATATAAGTGAACAATCACAAGGATGGGAGGATAGTTATGCTCTTGAGCATAAATTTTCTAATTTTGCATAACAAATGTGTACCATGATGGGAGAGCTTCAACAAAAGCTACAAGATCCACTACAACAAATCAACAACAATATGATTGGAAAAAATCATATCGAGAGCTTCAAAGGAATTAGGAGAAACTACGCGAACCAATTGCTCAACTCGGTAAAATAGGGATGAGGAAGAAGTATGGCCTCAAAACCAAAACAATTATGACTTCCTAAGAACGATAAAGACTATTATGAAGATGAGCAACCTTTGAAAATTCCTTGCAATAGTGATGAAGTTATTCCAACTCCGGATCATTATAAAGATCATTCACCTATTCAAAAAGAGAAGCCTTGGTATAACAAAATCATTGTTCTAAATGGGGTAGTGTACTCAAATGCAAATCAATATTATAAAGGATGTCCGGATTACAATGTGTTTATCCCAGTTGATTTGCAAGTACAAGACCCGGTTATTTCTTCTGAGGAGACTCATACCGATTATCCTACGGTTTACACCAAAGAGGATCTCCTTATAGCAGAATTTGATTCTGATAATGAGGAGTGTATGGATTTTTGTATCTCTAAGGAATACACATTAGAGGACGCTTTTACATATGAACCTAATTTTTAGTCCGATGACGAGAGTGTTGAAGAGATGGAGATTGAGAAAGATACCAAATTGATTGAATTCGTGGAAGACCCAATTAGCTTTGCAAGGATAATAATAATGCTAAGGTTTCGGTTAAAGCAGAAAATGACAAAGAATGGATTTCAAAAAATTTAATAGTGGACCACGATACACATGAGGTAAATAATTCAATACAAGAGACAGAGAAAGGTTTGTCTAGTTTTTTATATTTTTAGTGATCATTCTCCCCTGATTGAAATAGTTTCTCAAAGAGTTGTTAATCCAATTTTTAAGGAGCTACCTAACTTAGGATTGGAGTTGTGTGCTTCTAAAGTCTTAAAAGATTATTTTGCTTCTAAATATCCACCATTAGATGTGTTTGATTCTAGCACTGTGCAGGTTCACCGAGAGGAACCCAAAGAAGTTCCCGCATTCTATGTTCTTTATACACTTCCAAGTGTAGAAAAAACTATGTGTGGGGGAAACTTCCACCAAATAACAGTTTTCTTATTTTATTCGTATGATAATGTTTTTGTGAAACTTTTATTAGAACTGCAAATTATTATCTGGGTGGATCCCCAGATTTTCAGATTGTTGGTTTACGAACGCTAAACAAAAGGTCAATCTGAGGACGTTAAACTAAGTGATGCATGGAAGGTAACCCATTGATTTTTTATTTCTATCTTTTGATTTTGATTTTTTTCTTAGTTTTCCATATCATTATTTTATTTCCCATCTTGGTTTTACATTGGAAGAGTCAATTTACATTGAGGACAATGTAAAGTTTAAGTGTGAAGGAGTATTTAGCATATAGAGTTTTTAGTCTTCACTTAGAGTTTTCACTTTAGTAGGTAAATTTTAACATTTTGTACATGTTTGCATGAAAACCTCCAACTTATAGATAACTTTAGAGTCACTTAGTATACTTCTAGCTAAGTTTACACACGAAGTTCTAACCAAAATAACTGAACTTAGAAGTACTAGAAAACTATATTTGGAGTGCTTAGTTGTTGAGAGGCTAAAGCTGACAAAAAGGGACTTAAACCGCTGGCAGAGAATACAATATTTGAAGAGTTGATCATTCAATACCCATGAGTGAGGCACCAAACCTACAATTCTTTGTACATGTCTAAATTTTCCGTTTAGGGTATTTCATCTGCGCAAACTCCGGGTAGAATGCTGAGCTACCTAACTTCGCACCGATTTCAACATTACTTTTTGATCTCTTGAGTGCTATTTCTATCAATCATAAGGGTGTCATCAGAATTGCTAACTTTATCTCATAGTCTTGTTTGAAGTTGACACTATTCTCTCTCTACACAACAACAGGTCCATAGAAACACCATATCATCATCAACAAGCGGAGCATTAAAAATTTGAAGGAAAGTTGAAGAGTTCAAGGTTTACAAGCAACAATACAGTAAAGAGCAAATTTCATATTTAAGTAAAACAACAATATAATGAGCAGAATTATATATAATACAAAAGTCAAAGAAATCAAAAGACGTGAGTTAGTGAAGTTCATGATATCGAGGCAATACAAGTTGTGAAGAATCAAGCGGTAAAGTCCTTATCCCATGGACATAGTAATTTCGTTTTATTTTTCAAGTTTGTATCTTATTATCTTCAAAAAAAAAAAGGATAATGTTCATTGCTGTACTGTATATTTGTTTGCTTTTTTATTTATTCAATAAGGTCGTGGGAAAGAAGAAATTTATAAAGAAGTTTCAAGCAACAAGGAATTGAGAAAAAGAGTTACAATTGTCAAGGTTCTACGAAGTTCAAGAGTTCATCATAAACAGTTGAAGACTGAAGATGTTTCTAATGGATATTGTGAGAGTGGTGCTGATTACCGATCGAGTGACAAGGTAAGTAAGCATTCCCATCCTCATATAGTGGTTGATTTCATTTCTTAGAGGTCACCAGAGAAAAGAAAAAAATGGTTATTTTTCGTCCCACGTTCTATGGGATAACATCTTCATATAATTCAGAAGATTCCCTTTCCTTCCCACCATTCAAAGTGTGCAGGATTTCTATCTTCACTCCTTCATGCACACATGAGAACCATAAAGTGCGTCTTTTGAGTGTCAATTTCCTAAATTCCTATTGGTGGGGCAGAATACTTATTCGGCCACTCTTGAGTCTGGATTCTTTCATGTGGCATTTTTCTCATAACTCAAGAGTTAAGTATGAGAATAATGTTCTTTGGCATTTCTAACTTCTTATTGTTAGTGTGCAAAAACTTTATGTCTTCGTAGCTCTTTAGATGCTTCTGACTTTGAAGTTGGAGTAGGTTTTGTGGGTATACCTCTTGTAAACCCTCACGATACTATAACTCGTCCACTAGGGACACCTAGGGGTTTAAAGGCTTGTTACACATGCTAAGTGTAACCGTGTCCTCGATGAAATAAAGTTGTTGTATTTCAGTTTAGTTTAGATAGTAGTTTGCTAGAGGACTAGCAAAAGCTAAGTGTGGGGGAATTTGATAAGTGCATAATTTACATATTTATAGTGTCATTTCCATACTTGCTTTAGCTATAATTCTTCCATTTTATCTTGTTATTTTTTTTCTTTCTATCTTATGTTTTATATTAGGTTAATCATCCGAAATCAATAGAAATGGTGTTAAAGAGAGCTAAGAAGAGGAAATGAGTTCATTCCGACATGAAAAGGAGAGGCCAAAGGATGGAAACACAACTTTGAAACAAGAGTTCCAGAAAGATTTACGGTTGGGAAAGTACCTCAAAACCCAACCGTAAAAAAGTCGATTTGGAAGACAAATTCCATTACAAATTTACAGTTGGATCTAGACTCTCAAACCCAACCGTAAAATTAGTTGAAGAGATATGAAGATTTTGGCATTGCTATCTTGTAGAGAATTGAACGACGAAGCCTACCCTAAAAGAATGAGGTCAATCAGACACCGTATGAGGGAGTTATGATCTAAATGGTGAAATACAAAAAAGTATCTAGGAATAATTACGGTTGGGTTTCTTGGACTCGGACCCAACCGTAAATATGGGGATTTTGGGTGAGATTTTTGTGTCAGAAATTCAGATGGGTTTATTGGCTCGGACCCAACCGTAACTAAGGAAGTTTGACACGCGTTTGGGCTTCTAAAACAAGGAAAACACGATCCCGAAATGATTTTAAACCCTCGAAAAAGAGGATACTTGATGGCCAAACATTGAAGACCTTAAAAGAAGACATCTAAGGATCAAACGAGACACCTCTTAATCATCTTAATAATTTGTTATTTTACTTGAAATTTGATGCCCACGTATTGTTAGATGACAATCAAATTCACCTCCTTTTGTTGAGTTTTTTTGTTCCAAGGAGTTGAGTTCATACTCAAAAGATAATGTGATCTTTTGTTTAATGGTTTTGTGACTATAAATCCTAAAGCAATTGTCATAATTGTCTTCCAAGCACCAATAAAAGGTTAAGAGTCATAATAAAAAAAATTCTGACTTAAGGTTCTACCATATAGCTAATAGCGAGTCCAAAGTATAATGACTCGTTGTGGATATTAATACTCCGTATGCTATATGTATGGTTCTCCTTGCCTCTAGCTCCTAAGGAAAAATTCGAGAACAAGATCCATGTAAATAGCTACATAATAAGCTAAGATGTTCATGCACTTAGATAAGTTTATCTAATCATGATGTTGGTATTTAAACTTAGTTACCATTTTTGGGTACACCTTTCAAGACATGTTAATCATGATGTTGGTATTTAAACTTAGTTACCATTTTTGGGTACAACTTAGTTATCTAATCGTTCACCTTAGTTCAGCATGCGCACTTTTCACTCATTTATTCTCCTCTAATTTCTTCCATAAACTTGAAGTAATAATAGATTAAACGTGAAGTGTTGATAATGGTAAGGTATGCAATTCATACGAGTGACCAGGTGCTTGAGTTAGCCTATGACTTATTATATCAGATAGGAATCTTTTGTACTTCTTGGATCAATCGAGATTTTGAAGCTAAGGTTTTGGTGATATCTCCCTCTTACTAAGCTCTACAATCTCAATCGAATATGGACACAATCCGAGACATATAACATCACCATCTACCGTGTTCAAAATTAATGGTTGAAGTTAAATTCGACAGATGATGAGGTTTGGTATCTCTGGGATGCACTAACTTTTGGTTATGAACATAAAGCTTTGTAAGACACCATATCACTAAAATAATTAGCTTGGAACTTATTGTCATTTGGATTTTATACAAAAATTAGCTCTGAAATTATGATAATTTTTTGACACATTACTAACTCCCCTGGCGTAGATCTACTTGTTGTTAATAGGTCGGTAAGAGTTTGTTCTGATAGATAACTCTTCTATAGAGTTCATTAATATCCGAACTCATCAGTTTACCCCCATCTATTTGAATGATTAGTCTCGGGGATGGAGTGACTGAAGTTTTGAGAATCCAAGAGAAGGTCACGGTGAGACGATTCGTTTATCATTACAATAGGTGTCAAGTGGAAGTGCAGTGATGTATGCAGCTGAGGCATCCTAACAGACCGATAGACTTGAACCTTGTTCCTACATAACCTGATCAATTTGATCAGGCACTCACCATCTATTTTCATTGTTCAACTCTCTGACAACACGAAAAAACCATTGTTCATAAAAATTGGATAATTTCATGATAGCTAATGAAAATTTATTGATTGCTGCCCTTATGCCCTTCAATGGCATTGGTCGAAAGAAATTATGATACACTGTGATAATAATCATATCAACGGATCCTTCTTCTTTATATATATAGTGTAATAGTTGGGGAAATGAATACATCTCAACCTGGCCGTATAACCAAAAACAAAGGAATTAGAAAAGGAAAGGAAAAGAAAAGATAAAAAACAAGAAAATAAATCTAAAGCCCAGTACATGCTTCAAAAAAAATTACTAGATGACGGGAGGATGATATAAAAATACCTTCGAGTTTCGACGTTTACAAGTGTTCAAGTTAATTTATTTTTTTCTGATGCTTGAAATGATCAGATTAATTTGAGTTGCATGTTATCGGAAGTTATAAGTTAGAAATCGTTGCGTTCTCCACTATAATCCTAGCATGTAACATGATTGTAAACAGATGAGATTGTGTTTACAATAACAATAAACCTGACGCTGTTTTATGACTTCACTTCTGTACTTTTTAACCTTTTTCCCAAAGAGAATGAAAATCTGTATTTGGCATTGTCGTTTGCAGCATGTGATTTTTATATCTATAAATGTACGCTTCTCGAAATATCGATGACTATGAGAATCACACGTGCAAGGAATTACCCTTTCAAAGCAACTCCCAGAGGCAGGTTGACCAGCGACAGTTAATTGTGGTCAGGTACCTAGGAGATAAAAATTAGCATTGTCTAAGAGTGAAAACTAGTGAAAACAAGATAGTAATGAGGTGCTTTTGTTTTTTTAGTTACACTCGGTATAGGATTCTTTTATTAACACTCTGTACACGTGTCTTTTTCTAATTGTATCCTTAGTTTTATTTTCTGTGTCTATATAAAAGTAATTTTATAATGATTTATTTAGTAATAAAAACCAGTGAATTCAATTTTATTATGGTATCAGACACAATGAGGTTTTCAATCCACTCAAGATCCTGTTTCAAACACTAGCTCGGTACAAGCTAGCGTAATTTTTATCCCTTATGGAGAAAATACTTCATTTGCCAAGAGTAGCAAACTACCATCCCCTGGCCTTGACGAAATTACAATGCCAGCACAAGAATGTGATTTTATATATATATATGATGGGACGAATGAGTTATTAGAAACCTTTTCATCTACAAAATTATCAGTAATCGTACACCTTTTGGTGTTTGTTAGGGATAAAATGAGTCTCCCACAAAGTGATGTCATCATTTCTTGGGGTGACGTCATGGTTCGATCCTTATGTCATCATTTCTTGGGGTGACGTCATGGTTCGATCCTTATGTCATCATTTCTTGGGATGACGTCATGGTTCGATCCCGATACGACGCCATCATGCCCCGAAGCGACGTCATGGATCGATCCCGATACAACGTCATCATGCCCCGAAGCAACGTCATGGTTCGATCCCGATACGACGTCATCATACCCCGGAGTGACGTCATGGTTCGATCCCAAAGCGACGTCATGGTTCGATCCCTATACGACGTCATCACGTCCCGATCCGACGTCATCAATTCCGATGTCCATCTCGGCACGACGCGACGTCATCACGTCCCAATACGACGTCATCAAGTCCGATACCCATCTTGGCACGACGCGACGTCACCATGTCCCGATACCACGTCATCAATCCCGATGCACCAAGTCAATCCCGATAGACCAAGTCAATTCCGCACCAACTTTTGGATAAAGATCATATTGAAGATAAGGATGATAAGAACACATGGCGAGCATAGAAGAATCTTCATCGACACGTGGCGAACTTTGATGACATGTGAAAAAGGGCTTTTAAATAATTATCATATTTTTTATACCTATAAATACAAGTTTAGAATTAAGAAGAAGAGGACTTTTGGGGGGGGAGGAAGGCCCGAGAGAGGCTTCCTCTTCTTCATTTTCAACTGTAACATGGAGATTAATAGAAATTCTAACTTCATTACCCGTGGACGTAGGCTAAAAATGGCCGAACCACGTTAAATCTCTTGTGCTATCTTATCTCATTTTTATGGATCTTTTACTATGATTTTTTGGTTGTTTTTTGCCCACGAAAATTTTGGCTGAAACAGTGTTCCTACAGAACATTAATATAAGAGCTTGATTGGCTTCAACGACCCACCTAATCCCCACGTCCAGGATTACCAACCATAATTCATAGTAGCATCCTGGTGCGGCTCGACATCCACACCATCATTTTTTTAGAGAAAATTTTGATTTGGTCTATTTATGTCCGGGACCACATCAGTTTGATCCATCAAAAATCCGGGATATTCAGTTTGGTCAGTAATTATTTGAAAATAATAAAAACTAATCTTCTGTACCCGTTACCGCCTAAAACCTAAATACACATTTTTACCTTCCCAGTGCTGCATAACTTCTATAACTTCTTTACACAACTCTCTATCTTCATTTTTGCTTCCAAATCTCTCCATATTCTCTGACCATTCTATGAGAAACAGAAAATCCATTGGATCTCAGATCTTCCCTCAATATTCTCTGATCATTCCCATATCTAACTTCCCAACAACTCTCATATAACATAAAAAGAAAAAAATCATCAAATTAAACCTAAAAACGAACCAGAAAAATAAAGAAATCAACGAAAAAAACAAAGGTAAAATTAAAAAACGAAGACAAAAACAAGCAAATCGTCGCAGTTGAAGAAGAATCAGTTTCTGAAAGAGAAGAAGAAATTTTAGAAAAATCATCGAAGAAAGGTATGGAAGTTAACCTAAATGTCAAAATCAAAGTTCATTTTTGATGTTGCATGTTCTTCTGAATGATAAATGGTCGGATTTCATCTTAGATCTCGATGTTAAAGTTCATTATGTCCTTTTTGTGTTAACAAAGCTCATTCTATTTTGATGAACTCCGAACTTTTGACGGTTCATTCTGTTAAATGAACTCCATGTGTTGGACCTCCTTGTTGTGGGTGGAATTCATTTTAGAGAATAAAGTCAAAAGAAAGTGTTAACACTGTAGATCTGATTATAGTGTTCAAATTCTGTTAAATGAACTCCATGTGTTGGTCCTCCTTGCTGTGGATGGAGTTCGTTTTAGAGAATGAAGTAAAAATAAGAGTGTTAACACTGTAGATCTGGATGCTAGTGTCCATCATGTTAAATGAATTCCATGTGTTGGTCCTCCTTGCTATAGATAGAGTTCATTGAGTAGAATGAACTTCTAATTTTACAAATGTTTCCGTTGTTTTGAGAGTTCATTCTACATACTGAACTCCAAGTGTTGGTCCTTTGTGCGGTTAGAATTCATTGTATAGAATGAACATTGAACTTTTCAGATGCCTTTTTTATTTGAACGTTCATTTTGTTCAGTGAACTCTAAGTGTTGGTCCTCCATTAAAATTGCTTTCCATTATAGATGTTTACTATTACAGTTAATTCTATATAAAATAAAATACTAATTACTTTTTTCATTTTTTTATGTAGACAAGAAGATAAAGTGTAGCCTTGCCTCACTCATTTCCCTTACTGATGGTATTAAAGTATTAAAAAACGATGATGTTTTAAATCTAGAGCAAAATCATTTGTCGAGTCAGAGTCGATTCTGGAATGTAATAAATGTATTTCTGGAAGACAATGCAAACATTGTTGGTTCATAATGGATTAAGTCAACAAAAGCAATTAAGAATCTATGTGATGCATACAAGTTTGTTGTTGAGTAAGATGATGATATGTTCACATTCAAAGTAAAGAAGAAACCATACATTCTAATATTTTGTCCAGAAGAGTTCTCAATGATATTTGGGATTCCATGTTGTAGATGTTAAGTTTTTGACAAGGGCTAGAATTGTAAAATTTTCTTATGCCAAGCAGCAGGAATATAAAGGGATATGCGCATATGCTTAACTCTATAAAAAAACACGGAATATTGTATCTCTACTTATATTCCGCAAGCGAATCAATAATACGAATTCTCTACAAATATTCTAAACTGGCCTTGCAGGCTCCTCCATACTGACAATATTTATGCCATATCGAACTAGTCTAAAGTTGCATAAATTCCACAACTGAATTCCTTGAACTTGTCTCGAGTGCGCATCGATCTTCCGGTAACATCTATCAAATTTGGGAATAACTAATGCTTAAACCCCAAAATATACTCTAGCTTAACGCTTCGTTCGCAACGAACTCTGCTGAAATTGCTCTTCTGAGCTGAATTACATTACTTTAGCACTTTGTTAAAGATAAGTCACGAATTATGCGCCACTCCTCTTGGATGTGCCACAAACAAAAAGATGCCTCAAAAGACGCATTGAGCCTCTGAGCGAGGCTAACCCTAGACTCTTCTACTATCAGCGCCAGTCTAGCACCAACAACTTGGCTTAACACTATATTGGCGCCAGTTCACCACCATAGCGCTAAAAGCACTAACTCCTCTTAGCCAAGCTTCAGCCGAAAAAAACAACAACAGAGATTCCCTCGAGATTTAAGGGCTTTGTTATATAGAAAAGGGGTTGTATCAAGTCCAGAAAAGATTAGAGAGGTTGGGTCAAGCTCAGAAGGCCAACAGAAGGAGAAAAAATAATCACAGGAAAAAGTGTTCTGCTGTTGCTGAAGAACACGAAGAACAGAGAAAAGACAACGGTTTCTTCAACCGTTTTGCAACGTTTATCTTCAGCTGCAATGGTTTTTTCAACCCATCTGCAACGGATATCTTCGTATCTACAACATTTATCTTCAGTTGAAAACACTTTTCTTCTGTAACAGTGAGAATAGTGGTTTACAACGCCATTATACCCCTGCGAACCATCTGTATTATTATTTTTCTTCTTTTTACACATTTTTGAGCCATGAATAATTGATTTGAGAGTGTGTACATCATGAAGAGCTAATCCCAACCACTGGGACAGTGGAGGAAGCCATATTTCATGAATGAATGGTAACTATTTTTGATTCTTAATAACTTTTGCATTGATTTTTAATTGATTTATGATTTTTCTTAATTAGTTGTGATTTTTTTTGATGATGTATGCTGGGAATTAAGAGCTTTTGATGCGCCATGCTTGTGATTTACAGTTAATTTTTTAAAAATCTACTTTTGGCAAAGAAACATAGTCAATAAAAGAGATATAATTGTTAAAGAATCATTGTAAAAATCATTCAGAAGTGATTTTGGTGGAATCCTGAGTTCCAGTTCTTCCCAATATTGTTAAAATATTTTACTTATTTTCTAGATTAATTCAAAATTAAGTCTAAAATGAATCTTCAGAAGTCTCAGCAAACGTACACATTTTTACCACTTTTCTGAAACGATCAAGTTTTTGGCGCCGCTGCCGGGGACTTGTTTTTAGCTCTTTTTTTATGTCGGTTAGTTTAATTAGATTTTTATTTTTATTTTTTACGTTTTTGGGTATTTTTCTTTGTATTACAGATTTTGGATCAAAAAGAAATTGGAGCCAAAGATTATATTGATTGATTAAAGACTTGGAGTCAAAAACAATATAGATATGAGAACAATTAAGATACAAAAAATGTGTCTACCAAGTATCTTGGTGTGTATCAGTTATGAATAAAAATAATATAATTTTTGAAAACCCCACGGTTTGTATATCATACACATGCATGTTTCTTAGACGGTTAATAAGCCACCTACTTGTCCTTGTGCGCAGACCACTCCTTGAAGTCCCAAAGGCTGGCTTTTTATTAACCGTAAATATGATGTAAGGATCCCAAATACATGCATTCCATTTTGAAAAATCTGCTTTTATTTCAGAAACCCAGCAAATTCTAGAAGATAATTAAGTACTTATAACTACTAAGGGAAATCTAGTGAGAGAAATTAAATCAAGAAAGAAAAATACCCGCATAAACTCAAGACTGATTAGGGATATATGATGCAGATGAGCAGGCTTAAGCCTATTTGGAGGTTAAAGACCCGAGTATCGTAATTTAGCTCAAGAGGGGTCCATTTTGATAAGAAACGGACTCATTAGGCAACATTCCATCGTTTAGAACTTCAAACAGGCGTTTTTGCTATTTTAGGAAAGTTTTTGTTTTGTTAATAACTTCTTCGCTAAGAGTCTGTTTGGGTCGCCTTTTGCGGCAAATAGTTTTATTTTATGACTACTTTCATTATTTTTGGTCGACCAAAATTTGCCAAAAATAGCAAATTAGGGTTTGAGTCGGTTTAGTTTTTTTTTTATCCTTTATTGACTAGCAAGTTAGGGTATTTCCCCAAGTCTATAAAAGAGTCCTCCATATATTATTTTAAGCAGTTGAATTTGATTAATGATAATTATTTTCTAAACTTGTTCAAGTTTAACTGATTATTATTTAAAGTCGGGAAACCGAAGTCTAAATAATTATCGTTGTTCATAGTCGATATTCCTACGAATATTTGAAGTCTGAACAAAACCTCTCTTTTCTTTCTTTTCTTTACTATCCGCTGCATCAGTTGGTATCAGAGCAAAGTCGATTCTAGGGTTGATAAGATGCCACCAAGAGTAGCAATCGTCTAGGGTCGAGGTCGAGGAGGAGGTCTAGAAGGTTTAATTCCATGGAGATCTAGAGATGAACACGACCAAGATTTGCTTGTTCGGTATAACCTTCGGAAGGAAGAAGATGATGATAACACCAACCTTTTTGCTAGAGGGCATCGTGAAGGTAGAATAAATCAACGAGAGGATTCTGATCGCTGGAAGGCAGGAATAAAAGTAGAGATCCCATAATTTCATGGTGGTTTGGAACCAGAAGAGTTTCTCTCCTGGGTGAATACGGTTGAGGAAGTATTGGAATTCAAAGAAGTACCAGATAACAAATGAGTTTTGTTGGTAGCGATTATGTTTCGTGGGAGGGATAAATCGTGGTGGCAACAACACAAGCTGCTGCGCAGTCGTAAGGGGAAAAAGAAGTTAGTATCATGGGAGAAATTGAAGAAACACATGAGTACAAAGTTTTTACCACATAACTACATTGGATTGATGTGCCAGCAACTGTAAAACCTACGCAAGGGAGTACATTCTATAAACAATTACACCAAGGAGTTTTACCGACTACTTTCTCTTAATGACTTGTCAGAGTCATATGAGAAAAAATTCGCTCGCTATATATGTGTTATCCCTCAACAATATCAGGATACACTCAACATGTTTGATTGTTGCTCTATTTCGGATGCACATCATAGAGCAAGGCATATAGAGAAACAAGTAGAACGTAGAAGCTTAAATTGGGGTATCAATGTGGCAGCATCCCCAGTAAGTAACCGTAGTACTTCAACACCTAGTACTGCTAGTAAACTTAATTCTTCATCAACACCAAATAAAACCCCAGTTACCACTTTTGGAGGTAGATGTAATAAGTGCAGAGAATCTGGGCACAAAGCCAGTGAGTGGCAAAAAGCAGAACGAGCGAACAAGGTATTTTTCACTAAAAACGACCGTGAAGAAGATGACTGGGTAACTGATTATGAAGAGGATCATGAGGATGATTCTAAACCTGTCGATAAAGTAGTTGCTGGAGATAAATGAGTGAACTTTGTAGTAAGAAGAAGTTGTTTCACTCCACGTAAAGATGAGGGCGACAATTGGTTGCATAACAATATATTCCAGTCAACATGTACGATCGAAGGAAAAGTTTTTCGTCCAGTTATTGATCCTGGAAGTTGCGAGAATATTGTTGATGAAGAGGTCGTGGAATGATTCAAGATGGAAACCAAGGCACATCCAGATCCATACAAGTTTTCTTGACTTAAGAAAGGGAATGAGGTAAAAGTAAACAAATGTTGCTTGATTTCTTTTTCAATTGGTAACAAATATAAAGATAAAATATGGTGTGACGTTACTAGTATGGATGCTTGTCACTTGTTGTTGGGTCGTGCATGGGAGCTTAATAGGAAAATTAGTCATGAAGGGTATAAGAATACCTATAGTTTGTTATGGAACGACATACATATAGTACTTGTACCCAGTGAATAGATTGCACCTACACCATCTACTGGAGAAGCTACCAATCTCTTGGCGTTTAAGTAGTTTTAAGATGAGGTAGAAGATGCAGGTGAAATGTATGTGTTGATTGGAAAACAAAAACAACAGGATGAAAGTAGTATCCCCATTGCATCTCAACCTTTAATTAAGGAATTTATGGATGTTTTTCCTAACGAGTTGTCGGACGAGCTACTACTTCTCCGGGATATACAATATCGTCTTGATCTCGTTCCTGGATCAAGCTTGCCAAATAAAGCGCATTACAGAATGAGTCCTAAGGAGCATGAAGAATCTCGTCGTCAAGTGGAAGATTTTCTAAAGAAAGAATTGATCCGACAGAGTCTAAGTCCTTGTGCAGTACTATCCTTACTGATTCCAAAGAAAGATAGAACGTGGAGAATGTGTGTTGATAGTCGAGCCATCAACAAAGTCACAGTCAAATACCGTTTTCAAGTTCCCAGATTGGATGACTTGTTAGATCAGTTGTGTGGAGCAAAGGTGTTTAACAAACTCGACTTGAAGAGTGGGTACCATCAGATCAGAATTTGTGAAGGTGATGAGTGGAAGACTGCTTTCAAAACTCGAGAAGGATTATATGAGTGGCTGGTTATGCCATTCGGGCTGACCAATGCGCCAAATACATTCATGCGTATCATGAATCAAGTACTCAGACCCTTTATCAATACTTTTTTGGTTGTTTATTTCGATGATATTCTTCTTTATAGTGCTAACATGGACTTGCATGTTCAACATCTTCGAGAAATGCTCTCAGTTCTACGCAGGGAGAAATTATTTGTGGCCATCAAAAAGTGTTCATTCATGACAGATCGAGTTCTATTTCTCGGTTATGTCGTCACCTAGGATGTAATCAAGGTAGATGAGTCCAAGGTTGAAGTTGTGAGAAATTGGACTACACCTACTACATTACACGAGGTAAGGAGTTTCCATGGTTTCGCTTATTTTTACCAGCGTTTTATTCCCCACTTCAGCACCATTATGGCACCCATTACTGAATGCACGAAAGGAGGAAAGTTCTCATGATATGAGGAAGCTAACAAAGACTTTGAAGCTGTCAAGACAAAAGTGATAACTGCACCACTGTTGGTGTTACATGATTTCAGCAAGTCGTTTGAACTACACTGTGATGCATCGAAGGTGGGAGTTGGATTTGTTTTGAGTCAGGAAGGAAGACTTGTAGCGTATTTTAGTGAGCAGTTGAATGGTGCTAAGCTTAACTATAGTACTTATGATGTGGAGTTTTATGCTATAGTTCAAGCCTTGAAGCATTGGCGTCACTATCTAATTCATAACGAGTTCATTATGTTTTCTGATCATGATTCTTTGAAGCACATAAATAGTCAAGAGAAGCTTTCTTCTAGACATTGTAAGTGGGATGGTTATTTCCAAGAGTTCACTTTTGTATTGTAGAACAAAGTTGGGTAGCATAATCAAGTTATTGATACCTTAAGCCGAAGGGGTATGATACTCAACATCATGCGAACTGAGGTAATAGATTTTGATTCATATTATGACCATATTCTGACCTATTCGAACTTTGCGGAGATTGTGGATGATATCAGTTCAGGCAAACGAAGTGATTACCTTATGCATGAAGGATTTCTCTTCAAAGGTAACCAATTGTGTATTCCTAATTCTAGTCTCCGATTGAAGATTATTAAGGAGTTACATGACGAGTAGCACATGGGAAGGGATAAGACTTTCCAAGTTGTTTCGAAGTCATATTACTGGCCAACAATAAGGTGTGAAGTTGCTAAATTCGTGGATAGATGTCGAATTTGTCAAGTTTCAAAAGGAAAAGCAACTAATGCAGGGTTGTACATGTTATTGAAAGTTCCAAGTCAACCCTTGACAGATTTTAGCATGGATTTCGTATTGGGTTTACCTCGAACTCAGAGGGGACATGATTCAGGATTTGTAGTTGTTGACCGTTTTTCAAAAATATCTCATTTTATTGCTTGCAAGAAGACTACTAATGCACTGAAGGTAGCTGAATTGTTCTTCAGTGAAGTGTATCGTCTACATGGATTGCCATGTTCAATTGTTAGTGATCGAGACACAAGATTCCTTAGTTATTTCTAGAAAACCTTGTGGAAATTAGCTAATACAAGGCTTAACTCTAGTAGTGTGTATCATTCTCAAAGTGATGGAAAAACAGAAGTTGTGAATCGTCCGTTGGGTGATATACTACGGTGTATGGTTGGAGACAATCCGAAGAGTTGGGATCAGAAACTTTGTCAAGTTGAATTTGCATTTAATCAGTTAGTAAACCGTAGTCTGGGTATGAGTCTGTTCGAGGTTGTTTATGGCTACAATCCACGAGCACCAGTAGATTTAGCACATGTTCCCGATATGAAGAGAATTGAAGTTCGTGCTGAAGAACGTATCCAACAGTTGCAACAGGTTCACAAGTTGGTTGTAGAACAGTTGCTTCGAGCTAATGAGAGGTATAAAGAGGCGACAGATAAGAAATGCAGAGTTGTGGATTTTGCAGTAGGAGATTTCGTGTGGGAAATATTGACAAATTATTGTTTTCCAGTTGGCGAGTATAACAAACTGAAGGCGCGCAAGATTGGTCCCTGAAATTATCGCGAAGATTAATCCTAATGCCTACAAGTTAAAGCTTCCAAGTCACATTCGGACTTCTGATGTTTTTAATGTCAAACAATTGGTGACGTATAATAGTGATAATTCTGATGATGACCAAGAAAATTCGAGGGCGAATTTCTCTCAACCCCGGGAGAATGATGCAAATGAGCAGGCTATAGCCTATTTGGAGGCTAAAGACCCGAGTGTCATAATTAGCTCAAGAGGGGTCCATTTTGATTGGAAACGGGCCAATGATAAAGACATGCCACTTTGTTGCATGGTTTTCAGATTTTAGCCAAATTCTATCGTTTAAGGTTTCAAACAGGCATTTTTGCTATTTTAGGAAAGTTTTTGTTTTGTTAATAACTTCTCCGTTAGGAGTCCGTTTGGGTCGCCGTTTGCGGAAAATAGTTTTATTTTATGAGTACTTTCATTATTTTTGGTCGACCAAAATTTGCTAAAAATAACAAATTATGGTTTGAGTCGATTTAGGGTTTTTTTCCATCCTTTCTTAACTAGCAAGTTAGGGTTTTTCCCCAAGTCTATAAAAGAGTCCTCTGTATATTGTTTTAAGCACTAGAATTTGATTAATAAAAATTATTTTCTTAAACTTGTTTAAATTTAATTGATTATTATTTAAAATCGGGAAAACGAAGTCTAAATAATTATCGTTGTTCATAGTCGATATTCCTAAGAATATTTAAAGTCTGAACAAAACCTCTTTTTTTTTACTATCCGCTGCATTAATATATTTCCAAACAACACATCTTCAAGAGACACATGGGCAATTGAGATAACTACCGCAAGTAATTAAAGACCCGCAAAATTCCAAATCCCTCCACCTCCAGATGTAGCTAGGTCCAGATAGAACACAGAAAGATACAAATTTATAGTCGAAATGTTCCACGGATGAGAAAAAGGGAAGATGAAACTTCTTAATGCATCGATAACATACAAGAGGAGTAACTAGTTACAATCATAATTGCTGCATTACTAATAAATATAAGTAGAAAACCGGAAATAATTCATTTTCTCTTGCTCATTGTTGCTTCATAACACTACAAGAAAAACGGGTTTAAGCGTCTAAAATCTTAGCAAGAGCTCGGAAATTTAGTCGCTTAAATAGTAAGCGTCTAAAATTGCAACTGCCAAAAATTTTGGCGGCAATAAACATGTGTCCATTATTATTTAGCAACGAAAAAAATACACTTAATCGCTAGATCCTTTGTTCAAGTAATTTATAGTAACTAAAATAATGAACATGTAGCTATTCACTTTGAGGCACCGACTCGCAGCAACAACAAAATAAATTGGTTGCTCAAACCTCTCTCAGCAACTAAGTTTGAGCCACAACCAAATATGTTTAATTGCTAGATCTGTTTTTCAAGTAACTTATAGCAGCTAAAAGTTGATCATGTAGCTATTCACTTTGAGGCACCGACTCGTAGCAACAACAAAATAAATTGGTTGCTCAAACCTCTCTCAGCAACTAAGTTTGAGCCACAACCAAATATGTTTAATTGCTAGATCTTTTTTTCAACTAACTTATAGAAGCTAAAAGTTGATCATGTAGCTATTCACTTTGAGGCACCGACTCGTAGCAACAACAAAATAAATTGGTTTCTCAAACCTCTCTCAACAACTAAGTTTGAGCCACGACCAAGTATGTTTAATTGCTAGATCCGTTTTTCAAGTAACTTATAGCATCTAAAAAAGTGATCATGTAGCTATTCACTTTGAGGCACAGACTCGTAGCAACAGAAAATGAATTGGTTGCTCAAACCTCTCTCAGCAACTAAGTTTGAGCCACCACCACATGTTAAAAAATGAATTACTTGGTAAAATCTCTCTCAGCAACCAAGTTTAAGCCGCTACGATCATTTCAAAAAAAATCAGTTTTTAAAGTACATTTGAGAACTTAATTAATATTTATCTAACAATCTTATTAGGATTTCCTCCTCGTCCGTAACTACTTGTGTAATCTCCAATTTATCTCTTGAACTGGAATGGTCAAAGTCACCGGAAACGATCTCCTGAGATTTCTCGAGTTCACTATCAGACTGTGAAGTTGGACAATCAGAGTCACCAAACAGGACATCAGGAGATACCTCCTGTTGAATTATCATGAGTTTTAAGAAAATAAGAAGAAAATTCATGGAGAACTGTACTAGGAATCTTTGAGATTTTCAAGCTCATAATAAGGATGTATTGGCTTGATGGTTTAGCGCTGTAACAAACGATATAACGGTCATGTCCAAACACTGTCATCTTTGAAGGTCTTCTAATTCAGGACAGAACAAGAGACAATATATCAACTGTGCATATAGTTTGTTGATCAAATAACAAAAATGATTTTAAGTGGAAACAAAACAATGACATGGGTTGGAAAGGAGAGACACGGTATTAGATATAAGGTGCAATAAATGAAAAGACTTTTTTTGACTTAACATTGACTTGGGTTAATTGTCTTGCATATGGTCATGATCAAATTTTACAAATCTAGTATAGAGAGACATTTCAAAGTAAATATTATTTATAGGAAAAGATGGTTAAGGAAGATTGGATATAATTGCGAAGGGAATCAATCGGTTGGGCACTTGGGTGATATGGTTGTATGGAACAACTAGATCAGTCTGTGAAGTTGTTTTTGGATTTTAGCTATGACAATTAAGAAAAAGGAAAAAATTAGTAAACAATTAAGAAAATACAAACACATAGACTTAAATGATTGAGGAATTGCAACAAACCCAGTAAGCTCCACAGGTACAAGATTACTGCTGCAAACTTTGATCCAAACTCTGCATAGATTACACTTCAGAAGTTGCACTATACAAGATATAATTATATAGAGATTTCACTACTCAACACAAAATCATTTCAAGCCTAATATGTTTTCCAACAGGAATCCAAACTGGAGAACAATAACTAAGAACTAAGTTCCAGATCGAATTACAATGAACACAAAAGAAAAGATAAACTCCAATTGTCATTGCCCAAAGATGATAGATTTGTATTTATATATCATTACCTTCCCATCAACAACTGCTTTCCTAATTACAACTACACAAACACAACTTTAAAAAAGATCAACAGAACATGCCGGATTCATAACCAAAATCCACAAAATAAAATCCATGCCGCATTCCTCGCCCAAAATCTGGAAAACCATTCACATGCCGGGTTTCCAATGTTCCCACTCCATAAAGGCAGCATTCTCTTCATACTTCACTCCAACAACAAACCTGGTGCTAACCTGCACAATATCACCATGCAGATACGCAAATCAAGTTCATGAATATCATCGCCAATATATGAATGTGTTCACAGTATAAATTTAAAAATCCTATCACATATACCTGGTGAAGAGTATACATATCTAAGTGCTGATTCAGTTAGACCAGAATCTACAGAATACCACCTGGTGTTGTTTTCTATGACAATGAATTTATTAACAAGCATGATAGAATACCACCTGGTGTTTTTTTCTTACTATATTCGTTTGGCACTCTTACTGCCAGCGAGCTAAATCCACACCGAGGTTGATCAGGAACTCCTTTCATGTAAATCATAACAAGGTTTTCCTTGATATCATATTAACCATGTTCATAGACTAAACCAATGAGCGAGGAACTACATAAACCAGATCCCCTTTGAAATCAAGGGACAAGTAAAGTTAATGGTTCATCAAGAGGAAGAAAAAATGATGACAATCAAGTACCTATTCAACAACATCCTTCAAAGAAAGATCGGAATTCGCAGCCTTGTTGGTTGGTCTGAAATCCTCATGTGTGTCAGGGTCGCTTGGCACAATTGTGGAATATTGCATACCTTCACCACAAAAAGATCCTGATACCTACACGCGCAAATTTGGGCAAAAACAAAAACATGGTTACAATACCATTAAAATCAGAAAAAATCAATAATCAGGAAGGAACAGAGGAAACCATAGACATCAAGTACTTCCTGAAGGCATCAAGCAATAACCCAAAACATCCCCAAAACTAGACCATGAAGTTGATTTCACTCAAAACGGGGAAACTTGCCGGTTGAGAGTAACGCATGGTACGATGAAATATAAAAGAGAACAAATTTCTTATAATGATGAATAGAAGAGCAATTTCAGGTAAGATTAAGAAAAGTTTAAGGTACTCAACAGAACATAGTACGGCGACTTATCTACTTTTTTTTTATGAAACATAACAACTGAACTACTTGATAATCTGCTCAAGGAATTGAAGTAATATACATGAAATCCCTATTCTCTATTATCTGTGACTGAATGTATGTGAAT
Source organism: Papaver californicum (assembly GCA_023531435.1). NCBI lineage: Eukaryota > Viridiplantae > Streptophyta > Magnoliopsida > Ranunculales > Papaveraceae > Papaver > Papaver californicum. Next base: position 398,082 of record JAJJMC010022576.1, read on the forward strand.
TAGAAATTGATTCTTCCAAATATGGGAGGAAGTGGAGTTTACTTTAAAAAAGAGAAATTACATATGATTGATTGAAGAAAAAAATGAAAAGTGGAATCATACCTATTATTACAATGACAAACTTACCATTTACAGGACATTACATGATTCTGAAAAGCAAAAGCATTGTTGCCAAAACAAAACAAAACCAAGCCAGAAAAAATGAAAAGACAAAAGGTCTAAATGATCATACACAAATTCAAGATAAAAAACAAATGAAATTATTCAAATTGAAACAAACGCACACAGTATTCACTACACCTACTATAGCTCAGCAAAATTCAAACATAGTTAAAAGAAGAATAGAATCTGAAAAGGAAAAAGTAGACACTTTTAGTACTAAGCTATAACATATGTCAAAAATCAGTAGATTTCAGATAATAACACTATAAAATGATAATTTATCACTCATTTATACATAATCACAAAGACCCAAAGTATGAAAATGATGGAATTTATCGTACTAAATACCCCATGTTTTGATATTCTTAGAATCAATCAAAAAATAAAAATAAATAAGACAAACATAGTCATTGTCAGGTAGCCCAAACATGATGTTTACCCAAACATGATGTTTACCAGATTCATAGAGAATACCATTTAAGAGGAACAAAAACTAAAATAAGAAATTGTATAGATTGACAACCTGGTAGCCCTCACAATACCTATACCAGCAGCAAAATCTTTTAGAACCCAGTCATGCCTTGTCCCAATTCTCCCTTCACTTTGACACCATGTTTGGATCTCAATGACATCACCCTTTTCCATCCATACACATTAGAGGAAAAGAAAAACATAAACAAATTTAGTAACTCAGACATCTCAAAATTCAGTAAATCAACTCAGCACCATTAGAATAATGACCTTCATCCCATTTACTACAAGCAACAGATTGACCAAAAGGACCATATCACAACATATCATACTCTGTCCTACACACAGACAGAAATACCCAAAATTAAAATCTACAGAAAAGAAACAAAATTTATTAAAACCCTGGGTTTAAAATTAAAGGGGTTTTTTTCTCACCTTGTAAGAAACATCTACAATTATTTAACCTCTTAAAAATATGCAAGGAAAAACCTCAAATTAATCAGAAGTGGAGGGTAGATCTATGAAAATAGATACTAGAGCTAAACATTCAAAGAATAATTTGATGAATACCCATGGAACAATATTATTGACAAGTGAGAAATGGAGAAATGGGAATTTGGTGATGCTGAGAAACCATTGAAGGACCACCACTATGGGCGAGCGAAAGCATTGGATCCCAACCAAAATACGCATTTCCTCCTCCACTGGAGGTTTCCCCTAAAGACATTGTATTCATTGCAACCTTTCCAGGCTGTGTAAAGCTCAAACCTAATTACAATAAAAATAAAACGCAATTTGTCAAAAGGAATTGCGTTCTTTTAGTTGAACAGAAATTTGGTAGATGTGTACGAGAACCTAAAGGAATACAACAAATCATCGAGATTTTCCCAATTTCAAAATTCAGAAAACTTCTATTTTCCCTATTAACAGTAATTTGAAACCAAAACCAAGTACCAAAATTAAATCGTTTCAATAAACTCATACAGAAACACTAGGTTTGAGATTAATTACCTTTCCCTTCATCATTGATTTCAGATATGGGTTTGGTTTAGTGTTGATAAATAAGGGGTGAGAATTTTGGGTTCAATTTCGGTGAGAGAGAAACAAGGGGTGAGAGATTCATTAGGATCAAATGAGAACATATGATCCGACTAAAAGTAGGGCGCGAATTTTGGATTTCACCCCAATTTTTTGGCGCACACCGAATAGTTTAAGCGGTAATTTTTTTTCGACCCAAATTATGGCGGTAATTTTTCATCCGTTGGATGGGTGGTAATCCGTATGATTTTATAATCTTGTATTTATATTCATTGGATTAGACTTTTTTAGTTTTTTTGGTCGAATGAACAATTTATGGATTATAGTCCTTCTCTAACAAGTAAGAGAGATGAAAAAAGAATGATCTCGAGTAAGGTTGAGTGAACTCATGTGAGATCGATGAAAAAATGGTTGATTTTAATTGAGTTAGGTCGAAGGATAACAACTGAAATTGAATAATATACGTAAATTTGATGGATATTGTCTGAAATTGAGTAAGACCGAGTGGGACAATGAATATCAGGTGAAACCTGCTTTTTTCCATATCTGGTTGATCAGAATATATACCGGAGGTCAATATCTAGTTGTGTGAGCCAAAATATATCTTTTTCGATCTATTTAGTCTGATATCTATACAATAACTATTAACCTAGCAATGAAACCATGAGAGAAATTAAGGGAGGCCAATCGAAATTCCCAAGGTCGACGACCACTAGGTCAAAATGATGGATAATGGGAGAAACCGATAAGATATGAAAGAAATTGAGTAAGGTCACTGACATCGGGTAAGAAACACTATGAGGAGTACATGATGAAACACTATGATTTCATCAATCTCATTAAAATTCACTCAATTTTGGTTTGAGTGAGGTCGACCGACATTGGTAAGATTACAGATTACAAGTGAAATTACATGACGCATATAGATTCGTAGAACTTCACATGAAGATCCATATTCAACCTAATTCGAAATCCTTAGAACTTCACATGAAAATTAATATATACCAGGTGAAATAGACTAATGTAGATGAACATTTGGTTAAAGTGATTGATAAACTGGAGAAATCGATTGAATCCTATAAACTTTAAGTGAGGTCGACCAGTTGGGTATTTTTATCGACGATAGAGTCCTGTAAAGATTTCGACTTAGTATAAAAGGTCATTAAAGACATAATATGAACAATTCGGTAGATTTAGGGTTCTGGTAAGGGGAATAGGTCATCGAGGATAATATGACAAACAGCGAGTGAATTCAAGTGAGATCGAACGATATTAAGTGAATATGAGCGAGATCGATGAAAACGAGTAAATTCGAGCGATATCGATGAAAAAATGAATGAGATTGATTGAGGTTGAATAAAATTCAATAAATCCTAGTGAAAATTGATAAAAATTGATATAATATGAGTAAGATCAATCAAAATTGAGTGTATTCAAGTGAGATTGATAAAAAATTAAGTTAAACCCTAAATGTATGTGTATTTGTCATATTGTGCTTGATGACCTAGTCGATTGCACTAAATTTCGCTTAAGGTGCAATGTATGTAGTTAAAAGAAAATTGGGTAGTTCAAATGTAAATCCAAATGTAGATGAGCGTTTTCACGGTGAGGGGCCTACGAAGAAGCCAAAATTGGGTAAATAAGAGTTGAATTATACCGAGATTAAAAGAAAATGGAGAAATTGAAATTTCAGTCCTTTTAAGTGTGTGAGAAACATGTGCGGTTTTCTTTGTGCTAAAACGAATTAGTGCATTCAATTTTACTATCAAACTTCGATGTGAAAAAATCCAAATAATATATATATAAATTAATTTGGATATTGTTATCGACGATAGGGCGCGAATTTTGGATTTCACCCCAATTTTTTGGCGCACATCGAATTGTTTAAGCGATAATTTTTTATTTCAACCCAAATTATGACGACAATTTTTCATTTGTTGGATGGGGTGGTAATCCGTATGACTTTGTAATCTTGTATTTATACTCATTAGATTTGATTTTTTTGGCTTTTTTTATTGGCCGAATGAACAATTTAAGGATTATAGTCCTTCTCTACATTTTGGGGTTATACCATTTGGGTTATATCTAGTGAGGTCGAGCGATATTGGATCAAATTGATAGGTTAAGGGTAAAATTGACTAAGATCGATATACATTCGGTTAAAATGATGGATAACTGAAGAAACTGATGTATTCCGAGAAAATATGTGTGACCTTTTATATTTGTTCGATAAACTTGATGGATATCGTTGAAGATTGATCGGATGAACCCTAAAATTTCTTGTGCAACAAACAATATTGTAGCATCAACATCGAGGGATATTATATGAATCGATTTACAACATATAAAGTTGAGTTAGGTCAAAGGATAACAAATGGAATTGAATGATATCCTTAAATTGGATGGATATTATTTGGAACTAAGTAAGTCAGGGTGATAGAAATGAATATCAGTGAAATCCACTTTGTTCCATATCTGGTTGATCGAAATGTATATCGGAGGTCAAAATCTAGTTGTGTGGATCAAAATATGTCTTTTTCGATCTAATTACTCTGAATATCTATACGGTAACTCTAAACCTGGAAATGAAACTGTGAGAGAAAATGAATAAGCCAACTGAAAGTGAGTGAAACCATGGAATCCAGGAAAAACCGATTGAGGTCAAGCGATATTGGATAAAAATTGATAGATAACGAGTGAAATTGACTAAAATCAATAGACATTCGGTTAAAATAATGGATAACTGGAAAAAACAATGAAATCCGATTGAAACTGAGTGAGATGGTCAAATTTGGTAAGATTAACGGGTAACAAAAAAAATTAAGTGAAGTTAACGGAAATTTAGTAAGATTGATGGATAACAAACAAAATTAAGTGAAGTTAACGAAAAAAAGGTCGTTAAAGATAATATGTCGAACATTGGTAGGTTTAGAATTCCGGTGAAGGGGAAAGGTCATCGGGGATAATATGAAAAATATCGATAGGATTAGGGTACCAACGAATATTCTGACTTAGGGAAGAGGTTAATAAGGATAATACGACGAATATCGATAGACTTAGGGTTCTGGTGAGGGGAAAAGGTCACCAAGGAATTGAGCGTCTTGTGTAACCAATTTTGCTTTTTTGATTGTTACCTAAAAAATAACCGATGAAATCCGATTGAATATGAGTGAGGCGACCAAAATTGGTAAGGTTGATGGATGACAAACAAAACTAAGTGAAGTAGATGGGATAAAAAATAAAATTTAGTGAGGTAGATGGTAGAAATCGATAATATATTTAGGTTATCATATAGAATTTAAGTGACTAAAATTTATCACTCAGTTTCTTTCGTATTCCATCAGTTTCTGACTTATTATGAAGCATAATATGACAATAAATTATATATTTAGAGATCCGTTGGACTCCAAAACTGCTATTCAAAACCCTAAAAGAGTAATTTCCCTTCATTTTCGTTCTTTATTTCTTTCTTTCTCGGTTCATTCCACTAATCCTCCGCCGCTACCCAAACCCTAAATCATAAATAAAAGAGAAAAACTAATCAAACATATCTCTCACTAAATTAATAAATGAGAATGTTGTTCCTTCATGGTTTGTGATCATATTATTTTAGGTTTTTATTTATGCATCAAGATCTTAGCTGAATAAGCTGCATTTAGTTATGCAAATCATCAATAATCTGTCATACTAACTACAATCTAATAAGCTGCATTTAGTCAAAATCAACATTTATGTATAATCAAAGGTCGATAAAAATATCCTCAATAAGTGAAATTGATAGGTTACGGGTAAAATTGTCTAAAATCGATGGACATTCGGTTAAAATGATGGATAACTGGAGAAAACGATGGAATCCGAGAAAAGTTGAGTGAGGTCAACCGGTATTGGATAAGATTAACGGGTAAAAAACAAAATTACGTGAAGTTGATGGAAATTCGGTTTTAATTGATAGGTAACCATAATTTTATCAAAAAAAAATTATGAATTTATTTAGCAAAAAAACCACATATTTTTTTTTGCACTTACCTTAATCCGTATGAAGTGCTCAAATCAAATCTCTATCGTCCAAACAAATTTATAATCCTTATGACTTAGCCTTATCACCGTCCAAATTTTTTTTTCTCTCATTTCACTTTGCTAAACCTAGTTTCATTTTTCCGCCTCCATCTCTTTTTTCGCCTCCATCTCTCGCGTTCTTCCATTCTCTCTGGTTTAGCCTACTCTAAATGAGATACAAAGTCAGAGGTGGGCTAAGATTTTCACATGATGTTGTAGACTAATTTGGTTTTGTTTTATTGATGATGATGAATGAAGCTTTGAGTGCTGAAGATTCGTATAGGTCTGATTTTCACAGATCTTGTTGGTGCATGGTAACTTGTTTCGGAAACTTGGTTAGGTTTGAGGTTGACATGAGTTCATACGAAGGAAAAAACATCTAAGATTCGTATAGATCTGATTTGCTTTTATTCTTTTTGCAGCCCTAGAAATTCGATCTATAATTCTCTTTTTTTTGTCTGAATGTTAATCTTCTTTTCCTCTTTCTTTTTTTCCGTATGAAGTATATGGTGGTGATGTTGTTGGGGATTATGAACGAAGTGAAGAGGTGGAGATTGGAAGATTTATTTCTAGGTGATTATTCTTGTTCAATTCCTGATTAGAACTGGGTATTTCTTAGATTTTTTTTTTCTAACTAGGGTTTTGATTAAAAAAATTCTTATCTACGGTGGATTATGTTTTTGTAATTTTCCTCGAATGATTTTGTTTTTTACGCTTGATGAATTGTAGATTGGGTTTTTTTAACTTGTTTCTAATATTTTGGTGTGAGTATGTAATTGATTTGGTGTGAGTATGTAATTGATTTTGCAATTCGTTTTCCTGTGAAAGGGAAAAAATTTGGTGTAAGTATGTGAATGATTTGGCATTTCATTGTCCTGTGAAAGAGCAAAAATATAACCAAAGGAGTGTATGTTTCGCTAAGAGTTTACGATCTTGTGAGTATGTGACTGATTTTTCTTATTCAATCTTTGGGTATGCCTATAAGGGTTTCTGTTGATATGAATTTAATATATTTCTTGTATTAAAGAATGAGAACATTCTTAATAGATCACTTGATTGTTAGGTTTAATTTCGAACTCACAAAAATGTGTTTAGTTCACTGATTGGATGTCCCTGTCTAGTTGTTTTCCATTGATCTCTCAATTTTATGCATTTGTTGAGAAGTTTTGTTTATGGGAGCAATTGTTTTTTGGTTGATTGCAGTTGGTCATTCTTATGTGCTATGACAGAATATGAACTGTTACAGAACGAAATTAGATATGAGGTTTTTCCACTTTGAAATTTTGATGCTAAGAGTTTATAGCTATGAGAAAAATACATGTCACTGCAGAATGTAATAGTACCAACCTTCACTAAGGTTCAGTGATCCTGGTCATCCTGGTCTTTAGGATTTTTAACATCTGACTTGATCTCCATTTCCATATATCATAACAAAAAAGTATAATCAAATCAAGAAACACAGAAGAAATTAAGATCAATATGTCAAACACAACTGGTCAGGTCATCAAATGCAAAGGTAAACTCTATTTTAATCTGGCTACTCTGTTTTTCATGATTTGAGCTGATTTTTGCAAAATGTAATTTCTCTTTAATTACTTGATGATGAATGGAGTATGAATGTTGGGTTGTGGTTTTGTAGCTGCTGTTGCATGGGAAGCAGGGAAACCACTAGTGATCGAAGAAGTTGAAGTTGCACCACTGCAGGATATGGAAGTTCGTATCAAGATTCTATTCACTTCACTCTGTCACACTGATGTCTACTTCTGGGAAGCCAAGGTACCACTTTAACACACTAATTTACTTTGAATTAATTAGTTTTTACTGTAATTGATGCTGAAAGATTGGTTCTTTTTTGCAAAATTGCAGGGACAGACACCCGTATTTCCTCGAATTTTCGGTCATGAAGCAGGAGGGTATGTAAAATCTATAATTTTATAATTTTTCTAGCAAACATTGGGAGTTTATGGTTTGTAATTCTGATTGAGTTTCAATTGTGGTGTTTTGGGTGTTTTAGTATTGTTGTTTTAGTATTGGTGGTTTTTTACTTACCTAAACTTGTTGTGCAGGGAGTTCGGCATGAAATGCATACTTGACCTTCACTCACAGTTCTAGTCATGATGGTTCTAAGGATGAAGCACATACCTTCACTCACAGTTCTAGTCATGATGGTTCTAAGGATGAAGCACATTCTCCTGAAGTTCCTTTGGATACGTTACTGAAATACTACAAAGACGATATGATATTATGCGGAAATATCATCCAAAGCTTACGTAATTTTGAGTCAATGATTGTAATTTGGAGACTAAATGATTGTAATTTTTTTAACCAAATGATGCTGTAAATTGAATTCATTAATAATAAAGTTAAATCAATTATGATTTTAATTTGGTTCATAATTATTTTGGTATTAATTTTAATTTAATTTTGTCATTTATTTTTAATTATATAATCTTAATTAGTGATAATGTCTAATATTAATTGTTAATTATAATTATAATTTGGGATTATCTAATCACAATTTGTTTTTAACGAGCAAAGAAATTTGGTAGTTTAAAAATTTAAGCAATCAACTTTAGGTCGATTAAAATCAGAATTTCAAATAATTGGGTCGCTTAAACTTTTAATCAATCAACTTGATTAAAAACTTCGATAGCTTAAAAGCTTAAGCAATCAACTTCAGACCAATCAAAATCAGAATTTTAAATAATTTGGTTGCCTAAACCTTTAATCAATCAACTTGAGTAAAAACTTTGCTACCTCAAAAGCTTGAGCAACCAACTTCAGACCAATTAAAATCAGAAATCGCTTTTAGCGAGCAAAACAATTTGATCGCTTAAAACCTTAACCAAGAAAAATTAGGTCGAGTTGCTCCATGTATCTATCAACTAAGTATTTTAATTGCTTTAGAATGATTGGTATATCTGAAGCGATTGGTAGTTTACTTGCTACACTGGTTGGTCTTCATATTAAGCGATCACAGTTTTACTTGCTCCATGTTAGTTGGTCTAAATGTTAGGCAATGAAAAAAGTACTCGCTTTAGGTAAGTTGGTTTATTACTAAAACGATTGCATGGTCGCTCAAGGCTTTGACATACATGGTTTTGGACAACCAACGAAACGAGTGCCATTTTTAGTCGCTATAACGGTTATAACGACTTAAAAAGGGCTTTAAGCGACTTAAAACGAGTAGTCGTTAAACCCATTTTTTTTTGTAGTGTAATATACCAATATAGGCATAACAGTAACTGCTAATACAACAAGAGAATACACAATTGGGAGCACTTTAGGGGAATGGTAATCCTGCATCAATAGGAGAAACCACTGTGAGTTTGCTAGATATTTTATGATAAGAATAGAGAGATTTTTTAATCACTGCAAGAAGACAATAATGTTTTTAGTTATGAAAATGCAACATCAAAAACCACACATTATTGCATGAGTTATGTTTTTTGATTGGTAGATTATGATCTATAATAGTTCGTAATTGGGTTATGGAGTATGTCTGCTCAGAGGAAGGTCCAAGCTTCTCAAACATAAAAAAAGAAGAAAAAGAAAAATCCTTGTTTAATTTCAGTAAATTCAATTCATAGTCCTTAACAAATGTGAATCTTTCTTGGTTATGGTGATATTTCTCGAAGGTAGGAAACGTAGAGTTACAATTTCTATCGATTTGAAAAACAAAAGCACATAGAAAGGATAACGTCAAGATACTGAATCTAAGCATCTTAAAAAGTCCTACGCATGTAAGCAAAAACGAAAGTGAAGGATAAACATACCGGGAATAAGTATTGAAAATAATCGTGTACGGTCAGAATAGTTGTAGCGACCATTTTCATGATCACCGATAACCAAAATTTGAATTGTTTAAAAATGATATTTTTGATGATCCAAATGATACAGTAAATCAAATTGAAATGAAGTTTTGAAATGATACAGAGAAACAAAACTAAAATGGAAATGAAATCCAAAATAAAAGTAAAATCAACACAAGAATTAACGTAGTTCGACAATGATTTTCCTACATCAACGGGTAATGAAAATGATGTTATTATTGATTGTTCTAAGTTACAGAAGAAAAGAGGAGTTCTCCCTCTGGGGAAGAAACCCAGCCAAAAAGAAGATCCTTTATCTAACACATTATAATTGTATATAAAGGGGTATATGAAATATCATATTACTAAAAAGCCCCTTTGCCACGTGTCGATGAAGTCTGTCACGTGTCGATAGAAATTCGCCACGTGTTGATAATGATATACCGCATTTTACCAAGTGTCGATGGAGTCCGCCACGTGTCGATGAAGTCTGTCACGTGTCGATAGAAATTCGCTACGTGTTGATAATGATATACCACATTTTGCCAAGTGTCCATGGAGTTCGCCACGTGTCGATGAAGTCTGTCACGTGTCGATAGAAATTCGCCACGTGTTGATAATGATATACCACATTTCGCCATGTGTCGATGGAGCCCGCCACGTGTCCATATTGATCTTATCTTCAAATGGCCTCAATCTAATTTTGGTGCGGGCAAATGATGGTGCGGGCAAGCTTGCCTCTTGCTGCGGGCTTGAGTGGTGCGGGAATGGGCTTGTGCTGCGGAAATGGGCTGGAAAATAGTGTGAGCTTGCGGTCACAATGGTGCTGCTTGCGGACTTGAACTTAAGGTTGCGGACCTGGGCTGCGGATTTCATTGGTTTGTGCGGGAATTGTCACATTCACCTGTTTACTTCACGAATTGTTAAGGTTGAATGATTCAAACTTGATTTGAGCGGGAAATTCCATTCAAGATGGTGTGGACATGAAAAGCTTAGCTAGTTACTGGGCTTGACTGTTGGATATAGTGGGATGCGAATCAAACGTTGTTATCTTGCGGGCTTCATTGCAAATGCTTAGTGTTGGTTGCGAACCAAATGTTGGATACGTACTTTGAGTTGTGTGGACTTACCGACAAGAGACGGAAGAAATGTGCCGTGGAAGTGGAAATGCTGCGGTCCATGACATGATTTGTGCTGAAGAAATGGGATGTAGTCTTGCGGATGAAACGTTGTTGCGGGCTTTGAATGAGTGGGCTGTCAATAGATGATGCTTGTTTCTCTTGTGTTGTTGGTGCACTTCATTTTTGGTACTCACAATTTGCCCCCATTTTCTTGAGATTTGTTCGAAGAATAATTCTTAAGAAAATAATTTCACGTCTCGTTCGTATCATAATTTAGTGGTAATTGCACTTCCATTTTATCTTTAACTTTTGTCCCTACAAAACAAAATCTTGAACATATATATTGTTTGCTAGTTTATTAAATACGTGTGATCAACCACAAGGAATTTTCGCACCCTGGGCTATATTATGGCAATTTTTGTACCAGAGAGTATCTCCCGCCACGGAGTGTGATCAAGCGTAAGGAATTTTTGCACCCTGGATTATATTATGGGTGTAACACATGTCTAACTTCTCTCTGGCTAGGAGGAAATTAGGATATGGCCCCAAAAGTCTCCATTCACGTAGTAAGAGGGTGTAACATATGTCTAACTTCTCTCTGGCCAAGAGAAAATTAGGATGCGGTCCCGTAATATAATGTCTCCGAAGAGATTGTCTCCTGAATGGAGAAGTATATGAGAAGTATCTTTGAGAAGTATATGAGAAGTAAATAAGAGATGAGAAATATCCAAAAGAAATAAGAAATATCACTTTCTTCTGAAGTAGTCGTTATGTAAGAAATCCGAAGTATAAGAAAATAGAAGTATTCGTCTTCAAGAAGTACTTAATAATAATAAGCATGAAGTATCGTCCCTTGAAGAAGTTTTCTTCACATAAAAAAACCCGAAGTATACACAAATGGTAATACCCTTTTAAGTTGAACACCCTACCATCATCGAAAGGTAATTTTCTAAATGAGTTGTTGATCACTCTCTCGTAGATTGTCGTGCCAAACTGGGTCATTACCCTTCTAAAATAAACAATGTGTGCAAACTTGATGACCGCACACCTCTGAATTGGTGGAAGCGCTTGAGGTGTGGGTCCTCATCTTGAATGAGAAATGAGAACTTCACTTCTTGGCATGCGGATTTGAGGACTGCAGAACATGAATTGTTTATTTTTCTTTTAATTGTACGTAACATGAACTTCGTCTTCTTCTGCGTACAAAATTCAAAGGGTAGTTGCGGAATAAGGACTTGTGGAGCGGATATCTCACTCGTGCTTACTAGTGCGGATAGTTGAGCTCCATTGTTTGAGCTGCGGACTATATACATCCTCACATGGTGCGCGTTGCGGGTCAAGTTGAAAGGCATAATCAACCTTGGTGCGGGAGCTTCAGACTTATTTCATGTGCGGGAATTTTGTCTTCATTTGCGGGTCCTCATCTGGGTTAGTGCAGACAAGTTCATTTAAGGAGTGAATGTCCTTTGAGATGCGAAAATAAAACTTCATTCTTTGAACTAGTGTTGAGCGAACATTCGTGGCGCGGACTTTAGCTTTGACCTAGTATGTATCCTCACTTGAGGTGCAACTGCGGGTTTGAGAGCTACGGACCATTTGAGCTCGATCTGTTTATTTGAATTTTGCCTTCTTCTTCGACTCGAACCACTATTTTCCTCAAGTTGAGATGGTTCACAGATGGAATTGAGCTGATCTTCATCTGGTTGGTTTCCTCACATTACGGTATACTTTGAACTTGCATAAAATTTCGAACTTCGTGTTTATACCAAAAAATCCTTTCGACTAAACAACCAATCAAATTCTTGGATACAA
>JAJJMC010022576.1:410563-515949 GCA_023531435.1 Papaver californicum
TTAACTTGATCTTCTTCCACGTGTCATGCTTCTTTAATTTACTAACACTTCGTATGAACTCATTCCTCTTCTTGGATTGTTTGTTTCCTTCTCTTGAATATCCTTATCATCTTTAGCTTTCGTACCTAACATATTGTTGCGGGAAAAATCTCTTGGGTTGTAGTTAGTTTAGTTGTTTGCACAGAAAATCGAGATGGTGATACGGAGGGGAGTGAGAAACTAATAATTTGTGTATTGAAAAGAATTATTTTAGTTGTTATTACAGACATAATTCCATTATATTGAGTAATTGTGATGGTCATAATATAGTGGGCACATAATAGCGAAGCTGCATCCTCCTCTTATGAGCGTCATATTTGGCATTTTGGAGCGAGAACGTCATCTTTGATCATGAGGACGGGAATCTCCTTCTTTGATCCGTAGTCATCTGCACTTTGAGATTATTGGCGCTATCACTTGAATTGTGGACATTTTCATTAGATCTGGGGATGCGGATAATATCAACATCTTCATTTCACAATCTTTTGGAACTTGATTTATTGCTCATTTGATTGTTGGTTGAAAAATCTCCTCTCGGATGTAGTAAGTTATTTCCTATTGGTGGAGCCTCCGACTTGAGTTGTAATTCGTCTCGTTGGAAGATCCTTTGTCTTGTAAGTACAACTTGACCACTCGCCGTATATTCCTAAGCATGATTAGTTGCTCCTGTTGAACTCCAAGGGACCATAAAACATCATATCTTGACATCTGGGTACTACTGCATCCACCTCTTCTGTTGGTTTCCCATTAGCGTTACCATCATGTTCATCCCCCTTTCCCGACGACTTGGGTTTCTTTAATTTTTTGTTCCACGCCTTAATCACCTGTTTGCTTAGTCTCTGCATGTTTTTTTTTACTTTCTGGCAATTATATGTTGATCATCTCCTCCACTATGAGCCCTAGTTGCTCTTGTCTCGGTGTCCATCATTGACACTCCTCAAACTATGGTGCGTACCTGCGTCTCTTAGGCCATGAACTTGAGCTTTGGTGTGTGAGTATCCTTGGGATGTCCTTCCCATTTAACCTTAGGTTTTCCATTCCCTTGGATGAACCACTCATTGAATTTGTCAAGCACAGTACCATCACCAAATCCATTAGCTTCTTCTTACTTATTTCTTCTAACAGTTCTTGTGATATGTTCTCAACACCCTTGAACAGAACAAGCATCTCCATGATTCCCACCAGCTTCTCAGGTAAAATTCAGTTTTGAGTGTCTTTAATCAAAAACTTACACCGGCTTCGTTATGCGTTAAAATTCAGAAAATTATAGCTCGTTTGAAACTAGATGAATCCCTCTACAACATAAAAATAACCAGAAAAAATATTAAGTTGGAAAGCTGAGCTAAAAGTTCCCATGAAAACAGGGACATGAAAACGTCGTCAGAAAATTTCAGTTTTAAGACTCTTCAAAAGAAAATTCATTGAAAATTCATCACTCAATAAAATTTGGAAAGTTTGGTATTGCTGGAAAGCTGAGGAAGACCTATTTAACATAAAAATGGTAAATAAAAATGAAAAGGTGTAAAACTGAGTTAAAAGTTCTCGTAAAAACAGGAACATGATAACGTTGTCAGAAAACTTCAGTTTTAAAACTCTTCAAGAGAAAATTCATTGAAAATTCATCACTCAATGAAATTCAGAAAATTTGGTATTGTTAGAAATCTAAGGAAGACCTCTTTAACATACAAATGGTAGGTAAAAGTATTGGGGTTTATAGCTGTGTCAAAACTATCCCGAAAAACAGGGCAGGAAATTCTGGTATGAGTTCCTTATGTTTCTGAGATGCTTCTGAAGCTTGTTGTTGCACTTTGAGAGTTCAACTCTTGTGGCTCAGAGATTTCATTTTACTTTTCTTTTTGTTCTTTATATTGAAGATGACCAATGAGCATGTGAAACTCCCATCAACACTTTCTGTATTCAGCAACATATGTTGAAGCTGCTCCTAACCCATGAAGAACACATTCTTTTATGTCATGCAATGCTGCAGAACGCTTGTTTAGCCTTTTCATACCTCTCTTATGCATCTCTAACGGATTCCATGAATTTTGTTGTGTTTGTTGTCTATGTTTTCCAATTTTCTCCAGTGATTGTGATCTCCTCACACCTTGATCATGAGGACCTTCCCCTTGTATAGTAGTACTTTTCTGCTTTCTTTATAGTTTCTCTTTCTTTCCCATTATGAGGTTCTTTGATTTTCTCCATATGAGATTCATCATCACTGTGATGTATGTTAGGTTGAGTTACCTTTTCAGCAAGAGATTCGAAATGGGCAGAAAGTTTTACAACTCTAGGTTCTTCATGGTGTTCATGCTTGGTGCTATCGTCTGTTGTATCTTTCCTAGTAGCTTTCTCAGATGCCATTGCTAATTTGTGGATGATTCTGGCTCTGGTTCTGGTTTAACAATTATTTCTTCAATTGTTTTTTTATCAGATACTTCTTCAACATCAGCAGCTACTTCTTCTACAACTTTAGAAACAACTTCAGCAACATCATCCTCTGGTTTTTTCTTCTTCTTTTATGGTTCTAGGGTTGTTGATGTTTCAGTTTTCTCTTCTTCTTGTGCACTTGAAACTCTATTGAAAACTTCTACCTTGTCTATGATCATATCCTTGTCTTCCTGTATGGATCTTGAAGAGTTGGACCCTTGATGTCGATTTCTTTTGTCGACTTCACGTGTTTGAGCTGCCCCCTCTCCGGTTTTGCTGACCGTCATATTAATGCTTCGGTCCTTTTCAACACCGTCCCATATCTCCATCATTTGCAAATTCCCACTGATCAGGATCAACTTTTATGAAACCCTCCCAGCAGCAGTGGCAGCAGTATGAGTACCATGCCCATCAGATTAAAATTTGGATACCTGAACACCTCGGTATAATCCTATTCTTCAAGATTTAACAAAAAATCAAATGTTATACACAACTCAGAAATGTAATTCAGAATCCTTCTTCAAACCAACCCAATATTTTATAGGCACTCATCTTTGCTATCCATATCGATTTTCTATCCACTGCAAATGCTTCCACAACTTCATTCCGGAGAACCTTTCCACAAACACTTTATGTGTGTTTCCTTGTATAGACAGAAATGTACTTTTGTTGTTAAATGTTCACGCTTGTATAGCTTCTCTTCGACCTGTAAACTCAATTTAGGAGATAATCCAACTTTCTAAATTCAATATAATCACTAAAACCTACTATATTCACATCCATTCAACTTTCTAACACTACTGTCTCCTTTGAGTGAATCACTGGTCTAATCATGGAACACACAGGAATGAGCAGGAAATAGGTTGACATCAACTAAAGTGCTGATTTCACATTGTCATCCCAATTGAAGAAGAGGGGGTGTTCACTGCATCAATTAATTCTTCTGGAATTTGGATGATTTCTCTCTTGCTTTATCACAGAAAAAAAAATGGATTTTGTTCAATTTTGTTTATAGGGCAAAAATCCCCAAATCAATCAAATTTTTCACCTTTAATATTTTCGAAATTCATTTTATGGGTTTTCAAAGCAAGATTCGATTGTTGTAAATCTGTAAGCAAAGGTTATTTAGAATCTAAGTTTTAGAAGAAGTAATAGATCTTTGTTAAAGAACAAGCCAAGGTTTTTATAAAAACTTCTTCAAAGCCTTTTGTTTTAAATCTCCCCACTGAAATTCTTGAATATGAAATCAAATCAATAAAAAGAGAATTCATCATTTTAAAACTGATTGAAAATGTAAACTCGTTTGAATCTAAAGGGGTTTAGATACAGAGATTTTTGATAATGAAAACTTTTCTGAATCCATCATCAATCTTGCAACAGGCAGGATAAATCCTTTAAACATCCCTGTTTCTAGCGCCAAATTGTAGTGACCATTTTCATGATCACCAACAACCAAAACTTGAATTTTTTAGAAATGACATTTTTGATGATCCAAATGATACAGTAAATCAAATTGAAATTAAGTTTTGAAATGATACAGAGAAACAAAACTAAAATGGAAATGAAATCCAAAACCAAAGTAAAATCAACACAAGAATTAACGTGGTTCGGCAATGATTTGCTTACATCCACGGGTAATGGAAATGATGTTATTATTGATTGTTCTAAGTTACAGAAGAAAAGAGGAGTTCTCCCTCTGGGGGAAGAAATACAGCCAAAAAGAAGATCCTTTCTCTAATACATTATAATTGTATATAAAGGGATAAATGAAATATCATTTTACTAAAAAGCCCCTTTGCCACGTTTCGATGAAGTCCGCCACGTGTCGATATAAATTCGCCACGTGTTGATAATGATATACCACATTTTTCCAAGTGTCGATGGAGTCCGCCACGTTTCGATGAAGTCCGCCACGTGTCGATAGAAATTCGCTACGTGTTGATAATGATATACCACATTTTGTCAAGTGTCGATGGAGTCCGCCACGTGTCGATAGAAATTCTCCACGTGTTGATAATGATATACCATATTTCGCCATGTGTCGATGGAGTCCGCCACATGTCCATATTGATCTTATCTTCAAATGGCCTCAATCTAATTTTGGTGCGGGCAAATGATGGTGCGGGCAAGTGGTGCGGACAAGCTTGCCTCTTGATGCGGGCTTGAGTGGTGCGGGAATGGGCTTGTGCTGCAGAAATGGGCTGGAAAATAGTGTGAGCTTGCGGTCACAATGGTGCTGTTTGCGGACTTGAACTTAAGGTTGCGGACCTGGGCTGCGGATTTCATTGGTTTGTGCGGAATTGTCACATTCACCTATTTACTTCACGAATTGTTAAATGAATGATTCAAACTTGATTTGAGCAGGAAATTCCATTCAAGATGGTGCGGACATGAAAAGCTTAGCTAGTTGCTGGCTTGACTGTTGGAGAGAGTGGGATGCGGATCAAACGTTGTTATCTTGCGGGCTTCATTGCAAATGCTTAGTGTTGGCTGCGAACCAAATGTTGGCTGAGTACTTTGAGTTGTGTGGACTAGGGCTGCACATCGGGTCGGGTGGGTCGGGTTTGGCCCCACCCGCACCCGACCCGCCAGTTGGCGGGTGACTGGATTATTCACCCGCACCCGACCCGTCGTAGAACGGGTCGGGTCGGGTTTGACCCGTCGTTTCAGCGGGTCGGGTGCGGGTGGGTGCGGGTCACCCGCCCAGATTACATATACCTACCGGATCCGGATGATCCAAATTTATGATTAGAAATTTAGAACTAATTCTCTTCTCTGGCAACTCAAAATCAAACTCAGACACACTTTCTACTTGATTTTGAAAACATCTCTAAATCCATCTGTTTCACTGTCAACAGACTCAACACCCAACTCTCGATCTTCTCTTCTTTTCACCGGCAACTCTCTCAAACTCAACCAAATTCAGAGACCCATCGACTATCTCTCTCAAACTCTCCTATGGATCCAACAGCAACAACATCTTCAACAACGGAGCTTGTTTCCTTCTTCCCTGTGTTCTCACTGTAATAACCAAATTGAAATCGTTTTTATAAAAGAAAAAAAAATCGGTAAAAGAAACCCTAAAAGAGGGAGAAAGGGGTTTATCTACCTTGGAGAGATTAACATACAAAAAGAGGGGTTTTTTGGCGAGATTTATAAATCATTTTCCTGATGTTAATGTTGCTCAAACCTTCACAATCACGGTGTTGTTCTTGAGTGAAAAGATTAGAGAAGATGGATTGAAGAGAGACCGAGGTTGTTGCTGCTATGGGAACTGAGAATGAATGAGAATGGGTGTTGTGGATCTGTAATGGTGGCTGTGATGGAGCTCGAGAAGGAAGATGGGTTTGTTTCTGGCAAAGATTGATGGCGAAGAACAGATGGAATTGAAGTAGTTGGTTGAAACAGATAGAAGAGATGATAGGTATTGCTGATGGTTTGAATCATAATCGAAGATGAAGCAAATGATTGTTGGCTACTTGGATGTGAGTTAATGGGTTCCATTTGATTCTATAAACAGATTTGGGGATTTCTAGGTTTGTGATGAATTATGGGTTTTTATTAAAGAAAATGAATCAATTTGATGAGTACAGAGAAGGGTTTGGTTGAATCTGAAAAGGGTTTTGAGATGAATTAGAAGGTGGATTTGAGTTGAGGTTGAATCTTAGCAAAGAAGGAAGTGATGTTGTGATGTTGTTGCTTGGATCTGTGAGTGAAGTGGTGGTTGTAAAGGGGTGCAGTAGCTGCTGAAGACATGGGATAATGGGTTTAGAGAGAGCAAAAGCTCTTCTATGTGATTCTCTGGCGGGTTGGGCGGGTGGGTCGGGTGAGAGGAGCTATCACCCGCACCCGACCCGCTAGAAGACGGGTTAAAGGAAAGTTCACCCGCACCCGACCCGTTCATCGGCGGGCCGGGTGCGGAACGGGCAAATTGGGCGGGTGCGGGTCGGGTTGGCGGGTTGGGTCGGGTTTGTGCAGCCCTAGTGTGGACTTACGGACAAGAGACAGAAGAAATGTACCGTGGAAGTGGAAATGCTGCGGTCCATGACTTGATTTGTGCGGAAGAAATGGGCTGTAGTCCTGTGGATGAAACGTTGTTGCGGGCTTGAAATGAGATGGGCTGTCAAGAGATGATGCTTGTTTCTCTTGTGTTGTTGGTGCACTTCGTCACAAAGAAAACCCTAAAATTCATTGACAATCATATACTGGAACACCAACGGTTCAAAATCTTAGGTTAAGAAGAGATTGTCAGCATACCGCCGGTACAGGTGGTGAAAAGATAATCAAAAGTGGTCTGATCATTTCAAAATCTTAGAAGACCAAAATCTTACTACTACAATTAAAAGTTAAAACCCTAATACCATTTAACAATCTTCAAAGTTCTGAATGTAGATGGAATTCATTCATAAAACTAAAACCAGAACACATATTCTCCTCAAACCAAAAACTCTTACTTATCATGCTGCAGCTTTATCTTCATCTTCACCTTCATTTAGTGAAGGAAGTTGCGCAACATCCACTAGTGGTGGAAGTTGAGCGGGAAGAGCTATTACATTAGGACCTGGTTGAACACGGCGAGATATATCCGCGAGAGGATAACTGTCCACAATAATTCAATGACGATCAATATTTTTAATATTTTCTTTATTATCTAAATGGTTCTCGAAATACTTTTTCGTCCTTGTTTACGTCTTTAGCACTTTCTTAGTGCTCTCTTTCTTTATCTTTGTCACCTAAAATAGTTCTCGGAATACTTTTTTGGGGCAAATTATATCTCAGGAGTCAATATCATGTAATATTAATGGTAATAGCTAGAATCAGGAAATTACGTTACATTTTCAACCTAAAGAAAAATTCCGAGAGTAATCGAGCATATGGTTGGTCCCCAAGATTAACAAGTGTTATCATCATCGAAAAATTTCCAATATTATGCATTTTAAACCTAACTTACAACTCATTACTGTTTGCAAGAAAAACTGATGATTAGAGACCGGAAACTTAGTTATAACTTTTGTCCTAACCTAGTCGATCTCTGATTCTTATGCGAATATTTGTCTACCTATAGCCGTTTATGTACCCTAGCTAGATACTATAGGCCATAGATACTTACGTTAGGGTCGTTTGGAAAATTTATTGGAGAAAATAAGTTTTTAACTAAATGTTTTTGGTCTTGGTGTGGTTTGATCTTAGGATTTAAAGGTTCTATAGATGTTTATTCATTTCTTTGAGTGAATGAAACTCTTTGGTTTAATCCCACATTGGGTATTCTAGAGAAGGATGTCCACTATATAACTATTCTCATATGGATAGTTAGAAAAACGTGGGTGGAATTGTTAGGCAAGGAATACATGGTCCAACGCATGTCATATGTGCGAATACCATGCACCAAGTCATATGTCTACTCGAAATTATTTTTGCAAGTTTTCTTTAGGAAATTAATTCCAAAAATATTTTCTTTAAGAGTTTTATTTATGGGAAAATTTCTTTTTCGTTTTTAATTGTTTTACAAGAAACAAAACCTTGTTTTATAAGAAAACTGAAACCTAACTTGATTTGCAAGTAACTTTAGCCTATAAATACAACTCAAAAATCTGTTTTCAAATCATCCCAGAAGCGGTTACTATCTTGTCTTCTTTTCACCATCTTCTCGCTATGTTTTGCGCTTTTGAGTATTTAGTTCCTTTCCTTCCATGTTGCTAAGTTCAAGAGTGGGTAGTTTGTATTGTGCTAATACAAGCTATATCGAGCAGTCTTATCCTGGACATCTTCGCACGTTGGGTTTTAGCATTACTCTTCTCGAGTATACCCGCGAACCAATGTGTTAAGGACAACTTGTTGAACCTGTGATTCTTCCCTCGTAGTTGTCCGTGGTAGAGTTGTTTTCAATTCAGTTTTTTATATATTATTCTGATACATCTAAGGTTGTTGTTCATTGTTGCAAGATTCCAACAATCTTAACACATTATCTTTTATCTCATAACGATGGGAAAAAATGATGTTGAAAAATCAAGGCAGTTCAACGGAAAGGATTTTAAGAGATGGCAATCCAAGATGTTGTTTTTCCTAAGTTTTCATGATTTAGACGCAGTACTGGTTCCTTTTGATGATTTGATGAATACTGAAGATATAACTGAAGATGATAAAAAGTTTTACAAGAGGCAGAACTATGTGACTAAAAATTATATTATGAACTGTTTGGAAGATGCGATGTATGATTTTATAATGTTAAAGAAAATTTTAGTGCTTATGATTTGTGGATGGCGTTATAAGCAAAGTACCAGGCAGAGACTGCTGCTAGCAAGAAATTTCTGGTAGCGAAGTTTATGGATTTCAAGATGACGAATGATAAGCCTGTTGTTGATCAATTCCTTGAACTTCAACAAACTATCAACGCGATTCTTGTTGAAGGTATGGTAATTAATGAGACTTTTCAAGTATCTGCGATAATTGAGAAGTTATCATCTTCTTGGTTAGAGTACAAAAGAAAAATGAGGCATGAAACTGGTGAAGTCAGCATGGTTGAATTTGGAAAGAAGATTCAAGTTGAAGAAATGTTATGCACCAAAGACTAGAATGTTTCGTCTGTAAAAGATATGAAAAATAAGGCTCATATGACTGAACACAAATATGGAAAAGGTGATAACAACAAACGCAACCCTAAGCATGGTACTCATAACAAAGCTACGTTTCGTAAACCTGAATCTGGCATTACTAAGATTAAGGGTGATTTTTATGTCTATGGAAATCGTGGCCATATGGCAATTCATTGTAGAAAACGAAAGGAGCTTAATAAGAAGAATAATGTTAAATTGGTTCCTGAGAATAAGAATGAGTTTTCTACTATGGTATCTGAAGTCAATCTGGTGACTAATGTGAGGGGTTGGTGGGTAGACTTTGGAGCTACCAAGCATGTGTGTGGAAGCCGAGACTTGTTCACCTCCTATCAGAAGGTAGGGGAAGGAAAGATACTCTATATGGGTAACTCATCTGCAGCAGAGGTTGCAGGAAAAGGGAAGGTCGAGCTGAAGCTCACATCTGGCAAGACTCACACATTGAAGTTCTTCATGTTCCAGACATCTGCAAGAATCTTGTTTCTTATTCTGTTTTAGATGATAAGGGTTTTAAGGTTGTAATTTAGTCTCGAAAAGTTGTAGTAACTAAGGGGAAAGATTTTATGGGTAAGGGTTATAAGACTGAGGGTCTATATAAGCTTAATGTAAAATATGATAAAATAAATATGAATAGTTCTTCTTCTTATATGTGTGTGTCTTTGAATGTTTGGCATAGTATACTTGGTCATGTAAACTATAAATCAATGCATAAATTGGCTAGCGTAGGCTGCATACCCAAATTCACGATTGATAGAGGTCATAAGTATGAAATTTGCGTAGAATCTAATCATGCTAAGAAATCATTCAGTAAGAACGTACAGAGAAACTCTAAACCTTTAAAATTATTACATTCAGGCCTAGTTGATATGAAGTCAGTTCAAACTAGAGGTGGTAAGAAGTGGTTTATCACTTTCATAGATGATTGTACTAAATATTGTCATGTATACTTGCTTAAGGGTAAGGATGATTCCTTAGAAACATTGAAGATGTATAAACTTGAAGTTAAAAAACAATTAGATACTACTATTAAAACTGTTAGGTATGACCGTGTGGTGAGTATAAATTCTCGTAGGAGACTTCTGCAAAGAACATGGCATAATACATGAGACGAACCTTATTCACCTCAATTAAATGGTGTAGCTGAACATAAGAACCGTACCCTTAAGGATATGATGAATGTCATATTAATTAGTTCAGGATTACCTGTAAACTTGTGTGTGTGTGTGTGTGTGTGGGGGGGGGGGGCGGGGGGGATCTCCTCAGCTTGCTATATCCTGAATAGAGTATCCATTAAAGGATCAGATAAAACTCCATACGAGTTATTAAAAGGTAGACAACCATCTTATGCTTACTTCAAAGCGTGGGGGTGTTTGGCAAAGGTGGCCATCCCTCCTCCTAAGAGAACTAAGATAGGACCCAAAACTGTTGATTGTGTTTTCATAGGGTATCTTGAGCATACTAGTGCTTATAGGTTTATGGTTGTGAGTTCTAAAATTTCTGACATTGGTTTGCATACCATTATGGAGTCCAGGGATGTAGAGTTCTTTGAGATTATTTTTTCTAAGAAACTTGGTTCTCGAAAGAGATGTTTAGATGAACCCCTAAATGTTCCTTCTCAGTCATTACCTTTAGAGGAAAATGAACCAGAATTAGAACCTAGAAGACGTAAAAGGGTTAGAACTGAGAAAACCTATCCTGGTTGCATTACATACCTAGCCGAGTCTGAGCCACAGACTTATAGAGAAGCCATGACTTCTTATGAATCTCCATGGTAGAAAAGAGCCTCTATTAGTGAGAAGGATTCCATCCATCATAATGGTACTTGGGAGATTGTAGATTTACCTCCAGGGTGTAAGGCCATAGGTTGTAAATGGATCTTCAAGAGAAATCGTAATATAGATGAACTGTTGATAAATATAAGGCTAGGTTGTTAGCTAAAGGCTACAAATACAAAAAAGATATAGATTTCTTTGATACTTATTCACCTGTGACTAGAATTACTTCCATTAGGATGTTAATTGATATAGCTTATGTCCATCACCTTGAGATACATCAAATGGATGTAAAGACAACGTTTCTGAATGGTGAATTAGATGAGGAAAATTACATGGAACAACCCGAAGGCTTCGTAGTAAAAGGTTGTGAAAAGAAAGTGTGTAAACTGATTAAATCTTTGTATGGTTTGAAACAAGCACCTAAATAATGGCATGAAAAATTTGATTATGTGATGATTTCTAGTGGTTTTAGGATTAATGAGTCTGACAAGTATATTTACACTAAAGTTGTTAAGGATGTCTGTGTAATTGTATGCTTGTATGTTGATGATATGCTTATACTAGGTACAAATATGGATGTTATTAATTCCACTAAGAAATTGTTGAATGAGAACTTTAACATGAAAGACCTAAGCCCCGCTGATGTAATATTAGGGATGAAGATTAGAAGAAGTTCTAATGGCTATAATATGAGTCAATCTCATTATGTTGATCTACACTTAAGAAATATAATCAGTTTGACTGTAGACCTGCTTGTACTCTGTATGATTCTTCTTGTAATCTCAAGAAGAATAAGGGTGAAGGAGTTAACCAACTTGAATACTCAAGAGTCATAGGAAGTCTGATTATTTGATGAATTGTACTAGACCAGACATTGCTTATGCAGTGAGTAGGTTAAGCAAGTATACTTATAATCCTGGGAAGATGCATTGGGATGCACTTATTAGAGTGTTGAAGTATTTGAAGTACACAATGTCCTTATGTTTGAATTATGAAGGATACTCTGCCATCCTTGAAGGATTTTGTGATGTAAAATGGATAGCAGACTCGGAGGAGTCTAAGTCTATGAGTGGGTATGTATTCACTCTAACAGGAGCGTCTGTTTCTTGGAAATCTTCCAAACAGACATGTATAGCTCGTTCCACTATGGAATCGGAGTTTATTGTGTTAGATAAAGCAGGAGAGGAAGCCGAATGGCTAAGATTGCTTTTTAGAAGATATTCCTCTCTGGCATAGGCATGTGCCAGCTATATCTATACACTGTGACAGTACGTCTGTGATAGCTAGATCTAAGAACAGTGTTTATAACGGGAAGTCTATATATATTTGTAGAATACATAATTCTTTGAAACAACTTATCTCTACTGGCGTTATTACCGTTGACCATGTGAGGTCTAAGGAGAATATCGCAGATCCTTTGACGAAAGGATTGTCTAAAGAGATAGTTAGTACTGCATCGGGGGGATACGACTTAAGCTCATGAAATAAAAATTGCCATGAAGGATACTCAACCTTACTGACTGGAAATCCCAAGACGAAGGTTCAATAAGACAACTAATTTGTGGTGATTAAAGGTATGAAATATCAAGAGAATTACATTTTATGTCTCTCCCTATGGTGTATTGATGTGATACTGTGACTGCATGTGAAGGATGAATTTTAATAATAATTAATGAGCTCTATAGTTTCAATTTAGGATTGAAGTAGGGTATACCGTAATACTCTTGATATAACTCACATATCTGAATGAGGAAGTGGGCTGCTTCCTATGATAATTTGATAGAATTCTCTAGAGCATTCTGAGAAACGGGATATCTCCAAGGCCAAAATGGACACAACGGCACAAACTTAGCAATGTATGGAGGATATCATGTGTGGATGTTATCGTAAATTACATAGAACGCTAGCAGTTCAAGACATCGCGTTCACTGTTTCTAGCAAGTAGTTTCGGTAACTTCTCACTAAGTAAAGGTTCAAGACCTGATGGACATGATCGTTTCAGAAAAATGGTAAAAATGTGTTTGTTCGCTGAGACTTGTGAAGATTCGTTTTAGACATAATTCTGAATTAAACTATAAAATAAGTAAAAGATTTTAACAATATTGGGAAAAACTGGAACTCAGGATTCCACCAAATTCACTTCTGATTGATTTCTACAATTATTTTTTTATTATAGCTCTTTTATTGACTATGTTTCTTTACTAAAAGTAGATTTCTAAAATATTGACTGTAAATCACAAGCATGGCGCATCAAAAGCTCTTAAGTCTCAGCATACACCAACAAACAAAATCATAACTAATTAAGAAAAATCATAAATCAATTAAAATCAATGCAAAAGTCATTAATAATTAAAAATAGTTATCATTCATTCAAGAAATATGGCTTCCTCCATTGTCTCAGTGGTTGGGTTTAGCTCTGCATGATGTACACACTCTTAAAAAAAATTATGCATGGCTTAAAAGTTTGTAAAAAGAAGAAAAAATAATAACATAGATGGTTCGCAACAGTGTAATTGCGTTGCAAATCACTATTCTCACTGTTACAGGAAAAAAATGTTTTCAGCTGGAGATAAATGTTGTTGATGCTAAGATATCCGTTGCAGATGGGTTGAAGAAACCTTGCAGCTGAAGATAAATGTTGCCAAGTTCAAGATAAACGCTGTAAATGGTTGAAGAAACCGTTGTTTTTTCTCTGTTCTTCGTGTTCTTCAACAGCAACAAAACACATTTTCCTCTGATGGTTTTTTTCTCCTTCTGTTGGCCTCCTGAGCCTGACCCAACCTCTCTCAATCTTTTCTGGACTTGATACAACCTTTTTGTATACAAAAGAGCCCTGAAATCTCGAGGGAATCTTTGTTTTTTTTCAATTGAAATTTAGGGGTTTTTTCCCTGTTTTTTTCTTGAATCCCCCCCTCTTTTTCTTCAATCTCCTAGCTATAAAATTTATAGGTTCCACAAACCCTAACAACTCATCTTTAATCTATAAGGACTCAAAACTCAATCCAAAACCAACTCTAATTCGAGATAATACAAAACAGAGGATAATTGGTTTTTGCGGTCATATCATTGACTTGCAGCCATGATTCTCGGAAAGAAACACTTACGGATGACATGTGTGGACCTGTTTTGATTATTCCTTTAATTTGGTATATCAAAAAACTCTTTAAATCCCTTAAAAAAATTACTCCCAAGTACAACAAAATACTCTCATGCGGAAAGGAAATAATTGCTTCCATTTTCGGATTTTGAATAAAGTAGAGGGGAGGTGCCCCTATCCAGAAGTGGGGTGCCTTTTTCACTTATTGAGTCAATTTTTTCACAAATGTTTATTTCTCAAAAATACATACAAACACATAAAATCACACAATAAGTAACAATCGAGCATTAACAATAGAGATTTGAGAACAATTTAGATACGAAATTGTGTCTATCAGGACACCTTTACCTAAATGGTATTTTCCGCATTCTGATTTTTTTCTTTTTACCGAGATTTCATTCATGTGGGGGATTGTTTGAGAAAATGAGTTTTTAACTAAATGTTTTTGGTCTTGGTGTGGTTTGATCTTAGGACCTAAGGGTTCTATGGATGCTCACTCATTTCCTTGAGTGAATGAAACTTTTTAGTTTAGTCCCACATTGGGTATTCTGGAAAAGGATGTCCACTATATAACTATTCTCATATGGATAGTTAGACAAACGTGGATGGAATGGTTGGGCAAGGAATACATGGCCCAACTCATGCCATATATGTGAATACCATGCACCAAGTCCTATGTCTACTCGAAATTAATCTTTGCAAGTTTTTCTTTGGGAAATTAATTTCAAAAATATTTTCTTTAAGAGTTTTATTTATAGGAAAATTCCTTTTTCATTTTTAATTGTTTTACAATAAACAAAACCTTGTTTTATAAGAAAACTGAAACCTAACTTGATTTGCAAGTAACTTTAGCCTATAAAGACAACCCGAAAATTTGTTTTCAAATCATCCCAGAAGCGGCTATTATCCTGTCTTCTTTTAACCATCTTCTCGCTTTGTTTTGCACTTTTGAGTGTTTATTTTCCTTCCTTCAATGTTGCTAAGTTCAAGAGTGGGTAGTTTTTATCATGCTAATACAAGCTATATCGGAAAGTCTTATCCTGGACATCTTCGCACGTTAGGGTTTAGCATTACTCTTCTCGAGTATACCCACGAACTAATTTGTTAAGGACAACTTGTTGAACCTGTGATTCTACCCTCGTAGTTGTCCGTGGTAGAGTTGTTTTCAATTCAGTTCTTTGTATATTATTATGCTACATATAACGTTGTTGTTCATTGTTGCAAGATTACAACAAAGTCAATAATTATAATGAGGCGAATTAATAGTGTTGCTTATATTGTGAACTTAATATTCAGTTTTTTTAATCTGGTTTAACCAGTCAAGTAGAGCAAACAATAAAAGTGGTCCAAACATGTACGTCTTTATTTGTAAGGTTTTCTTTTAGGGGCGCATGCAGAC
Source organism: Papaver californicum (assembly GCA_023531435.1). NCBI lineage: Eukaryota > Viridiplantae > Streptophyta > Magnoliopsida > Ranunculales > Papaveraceae > Papaver > Papaver californicum. The sequence goes on from JAJJMC010022576.1 coordinate 425,912, forward strand.
AGATTAATATTAGTTGGATCTTGGATAACAGGGAAAATCAGTTCATTTTGTTAACTTGCTGAATCTAGGGTTATTTAGACTTTAATACCCAACTTTGTGACCAAAATTATGTTTGGATCCCAAAAAGTTAATATTAGAGTTTGGTACCCAAGACTGTAGTTGACTGGTCTAGATCATTAATATCTAAATTTTATAAATTTAAAAGCATCAAAGTAGATGTCCCAGCTATGTTTCTCGTTCCACCTATTGCTTCCTCATATACATTAATAAACAGGTATATGAGGAATGTTGCCGTTTGATCTATGCTATAATGTATTTGATTTATTCTAGCTAGCTAGAGATGTCCCTCGTATAATTGCATGGTTAATTGGGAACTTTATGTGTGTGACATTTAAAGTACGTTCACAATGACCGTATAGTGTAAGAAGTGATCTTTAAAAAAAATCTGAACATTTGTAATGGGAGTATTATTCAAGCATACCTTCGTATTTTTCCTTTCTCTGTCAAAGAAACTTAATTTTTGAGGGGTATATTTTAAGTTTGAGTGAAATTTGTTGGAAAATTAAGTTAAAGTTGAGGATGAAAAAAATCACAAAGAATGGTGTACCATTGACTTTAAAAATCTTTCGATTCTTTTAGTTAATAATTCGATCCTTCCGAATAAATTCACGAGTACAACATCTCAACGAATTATTCCTTCAGGATTCAATGAAGCCCTAACATCATATTTGAATTCAAGGATTGTACTTCATTGATCCGATCAAGAACACACTGTTTAAAAGTTTTTGATGATGCTATTGGGAGAAGAACAAAACAATACGTTTTTTATGTGATATAATGATGATCAATTCATCATTACTTCTAGGGTATTTTGCCATCAGTTCGAGATGCTTATCATAGACAACATATACCTCCAACAGGCATCAATGGTGGCTATTGGAGAAACGACACATCTCTTGAATTCAAACCAAAACCGAATAGGTTTTCTGAAAGGATATACCGTTTATCACAGCCCGGGAGCTAGGGTTGTCCCAAGATCCCGTCGTAGCGGCAAACTAAATGCAACAATTTTAAAAATATCCAACAAAACTTAACTAGTCTTTTTGGAAGCATGAAACTGGACTATAAGAAAATGTTGTTAATGCCTTATCATTGGCATAATAATTTTGGTTATTTACCGATGGATTTTTATTTTGAAAAATGTATATCAATTGAAATTGTTTAATATTGTTGAACCATCGTTAAATTTCAATTGAACTGTTGATCTTTATGATCGTCATCTGCAATCCTATGTCATTACCTCTTGAGAGCTCAATTAAAGGAATCTTTGGTCATTTTGTATGGTAGTTTTATAACAAAGTTCAGAAACTCATATGATATTATAGAAGTTGCAGTAATTTTGATATTCTATTTTTGGTGAGAACAGTATAGTCTGGAAAACTTACTTGGGTATACTCACTTACAGGGGGTTAGTGAATTGAGAATTACAGAGAGTTTCAGAGAGATCTTAAATCTCTTGTTATTCGTTAGAGACTTTAAAAGAGTCTCTTAAACACCCTTGTTAGTGAATAATGATTTTATTTAAGATTCTTAAATTCTCAAAAACTCTTTGTTATTGGTTAGAGACTTCTAAAAAGTCCTTTAAATGCTCATGTTATTATATATAGACTTTAAAGTTATGGATTTATAATTTTCATGGACTTTGAGAGACTTTTATGTGAAATTAGGCATGGCCATAGTCTCTCCAAAATAGGTGATATTTCGGGACACTTTGAAGCTATTGTTGATTTTATATTTTATAGTTGCAACTGTTTTTTTTTTCTTTTCTCTTGTGTATCGAACATTTAAACTAATGATTAATTAAGAAACAATGTATTATCTTCAAGAAAATGTTGCCATTTGATCTATGCTTTTACAAGTATATTAAATTAACATACTAGTCATCTATCATGTATTAGCTACAACTAGCTTATGGGGAAAAAATGGTAAAAAATCTATATATAAATGATGAATCATTAGAAAAATACATGATTTTTGTTGTTGTTGTTGTTGTTGTTGCTGATTGGTTTGAAAAAGATATAATACTTGAGTTCTTAAAGCTCGGTGATAAAAGATCATTCTCAATGTTAGTTAGGAATCGCTACCATATGGAAAACGGTCTAGCAGCTACTCTAGCCTTTTAGCCAGCAAAGGCTAAATCAACCAAGCACCAACCATAACATTATATTTACTATACATCATTCATTCTCTATCATTTGTGTCATAGAATACACCGCGTGTACTATGTCGTTGCCATTGTCATGGCCAAGAAAAGAAAATATTAATAGAAAAAAACGAAAAAGAGAAGAAAAAAACACACATGGTGTGACATGTATACTTAAAAAGATTGCATACATATATATAGATATACATAAGTGAACTGTCTGCTCCTACAAAATGTTCTATTTAGTGGTGGGATGAGTGGAATAAATAGATTAATGAAAACATAGCATATGACAACAATGAAATTTATTTTGACAATGGACATGGACAAATATTTTACTAGGTATTTATGATACTTTTGTTAAAGTTGTAACGTGCATAATAAAAAAAAAGTTGGTAGATATTTCAATTTCTTATTAAATGTTATACATTTTTTGTCTATACAAATCACAAAAACTCTCTAGAAATTCACTAGATTTGTATCTATAAGTCACAAGGACTCTCTAAAATATTCTGATATAATCACTGAAAATCACTAAAATATTCTGATATAGTCACTTTTAGATTTCTAGAGAATCTCTAAAAGTCACTTAAATGAAAAATCTATGTAAGTCTATACAATTTTCATTTGACTATCTCCCTGTTAGTAATGTGATCTCAATGGATAATTGATCCGGAAACTATGCAGCTGATTGTTACAACTTACTAGGGTTGTACATGGCCGGTTTCGGTTCTGTTTTGTGCCAAACCAAAACCGAAACCGACAAGGTCGGTTTTCCAAATAATTTTCCATAACCGTTTCGTTTACCGTCGGTACGGTTTTAGTCGGTTTTCTCTCGGTTTCGGTTTTTTCCAGCGGGTTTCGGTTAACCGGTTGATTCTATCAGTTTCGTGGAACTGACAATGAAAAATTCAAAAAAAATAAAAAAAAATCATTCTTCATTAATCAACTTTAATCAGAAGAGGAACAATACTATTTGAAATGAAACCCTTGTTCATTAATCTCTGTACAACAAAGTTCCATGGTGCCAATATACAATGTTACATCAGAACAGGACTTACTGTTACATTAGACTTACCAATGATACAATAATCTTGTATGTTGATTTAGCATATCAAGTCGAGTATAATAAAAAAGTGGGGGGTTATTGCATAAATAAATACAAATTTATGAAAAAAACAAAGCTATTTACTTCAGTTGGACTTTTCTTAACACCAAGTTGAACGTCAGCTTGACTAGCACCATAACTCAAATTTTAAAATGTTCAAAACTGCCTTCACCTTGCTGGGAAAAAAAGTATGTAGAACACTGAATACATTAAAGATTATCATGAAAGGGAAAAAAGCATGGGTACTTGAAAAGAGAAGCTACAATAGTATAAATTATATCCCAGCTGCAGATGCTGCTCCAAAGAGTTCAAATTCAAAGGGTAGCAGAGAAAGAGAAGTGAACTAACTCAACAACAACAAAAGAGAGGAGATCTCAATTCAGGTGCAATTAGCTTTACGATATAGACAATTTACAACATAAACAGATCATATGCACCAATGTAAGTCTTCATAAGTTACTGACAAGCATTATCATCATTTGGCTTATTTTTATGATTATCAAATATAGTTAGATACTATTACCTTTTCAGCAATGCTTAGCATCCCCAGGCATGTAGACCTTCACCCTTGAGCAACAGATGTAGACCTTCAATATACAATGTTACATCAGAACATGACTTACTGTTACATCAGACTTACCAATATATCAAGTCAAGTATAATAAAGAAGTTCTAAGTAATAAGTAATCACAAGCTAGCACTTATCCACAGAAGATCAAAAACAAAGAAATAAAGAACATCAGACTTACCAATGTTAACAGAATTTAGTCACCTTCAGACCTGTTACACCTGTAGATAGCAAATCAAACGTACAGTGAACCACAATACTTAAATACCCATGAAACCTAAACTCAAGAAAAAAAAATAGACCTAAACTTAAATACCCATTAAATACCCAGCAAATCAGACCTGTTACACATGAAACCTAAACTCAAGAAAAAAAATAAAACAACTATTCTAAGTTTCTAACATCATACCTGAACAGTGAACCCCAATACTTAAATACACATCATCATACCTGAACAGTGAACCCCAATAAAAAGAATCAACAAAAATGGGTATTTTATCAAGTTTTTCAATTTCTTTAGGACTTAAGAAAAATGATTAATATTGTTTATACTTACCTTCAACTTTTTCTCTTGATATTGATCTTCCTTTTACCTTTAAGACAATAACTACAAATCAAATCAAATAGAAGTGATAAAGATGTTATAAATGTAGATCAAACTAAACCCTAACATCATACCTGATCAGAAGTCTTTTACAAAAAAAACAGAAGAATAATTAAAACCTTAACATCATACGATTCATACCTGATCAGAAGTTACTTCTAAGTAATCAAACCAATTTAATCAAAGTAAGCATTCAAGAACAGTGTACAAAATCTTTATACCTTGAAGTCCTGGGAAATTTCACGAACAAGCCTCTGGAATGGAAGCTTCCTGATCAGCAGTTCAGTACTCTTCTGGTACTTACGGATTTCACTGTTATAACATCATAGAGTCATACCTGAACAGTGAACAGAAAACTAAACACGTTAGAATAGTTGACTAACAAAAATCAAATAGAAGTTGGGATTAAAAAGAAACCCAGAAGTTGGGATTAGAATTTGGGATTAGAAGTTGGGATTCATAACTGAACAGTGAACAGTTGACTAACAAAAATCAAAACTCAAGAAACCCAGAAAACTAAACACGTTAACTAACAAAAATGGAAGATTAAAAAGATCCCAACAAATTTCCCCAAATTAGTGAAACCCTTGGTTTCAACTTATGAAAATGCAAGAAAAATGGAAGATTAAGAAGAGCATAGAATAGAAATGCATACCTAATATTTAAGTAATTATCACCATTTTTTCCAGCCACTCATTGATTTTGATCATAAACTTATATAAAAAATATTGATCAATAACTTTGTTTTTGTTACTGATCTTACAATGGCGCTATTACTCTTAGAGGCAGCAGTAGCAGAGGATGAAGAAGAAGAACGAGAAGGTGGTGGATGTGATGGTGAACGAGAAGGTGGTGGCTGTGAATCCTGTGATGGTGGACGAGAGGGAGAAGAAGAAGAGAACTTGGAGAAAGAGACTGGAGGCGGAGAGGCAGAGGCTGCTGCTCAAAAAATCAGAAGAGAATTAGGTTTAGAAAGTTAGGGTGGGTTTATATATCAAGGGGATTGAAGAGTCTAGATTAGATCTATCAAAATCTAGATGAACGGCTCTAATTAGTCGGTTTTCCATGGTATAACGGTTCGTTTTTTGGCCAAACCAAAACCGAAACCGTGACTATCGATTTTCCCATTTTTTTTCCATAACCGTTCCATTAGTAAACGGTTCGGTTCGGTTTTGGACCATTCGGTTCGGTTTTGACGGGTTTCCGTGGAAAACCGTTACCGTGTACACCCCTACAACTTACCAAGTTAGTCATTAATATTATTTGTTATATTATCATTCATATTTTTCCTTTTGACCAACTTGCTAAATACAAATGTCTCTCGAAGACTGAGAATATAGTTATCTAGCAGTGGATTATATAATATAAGGTGAAAAATGCATACAGTACAAAGGGAAACCAATATAGGTTTTGAATCTTCTTAGTACACCTCTTGGTTGTTCCTCTAATGGATTCATCGCATGTTTCTACAGGAACTTCCATTATTGTCGTCGCAACATGTAAAACCGTATTGTGCTTTTGCTTGGTGCTAATATATCTCCATTTTCTGGTGGTTTTGGATATACCCTTATTCGGAATTTATCATTTTTGTTACAGGTTTTTAGAGACACACTGTTGAATGTGAGTAGAAACCCAGGCGTGATGGATTCCACTGAACATATCAGTACCAAGAAATAAACAGAAAAGAATATGAAAAGAATTGTTAGATTATAAGTTGCACAAATTTTGAGGTGCATAAGATGAAGAATGAAGATGTTGTGTCGTCTAAGAATTGAAGTTGGGTTTTGCGAGAAGAGTAGCTTGAGAGAAGTTCTAGAATCAATAACTTTTTTTTTCTGGATATGTAGATTTTGTACTGATTTTTGTGTTAGAATACTATAAACAAAAATAACACAAAAGTTCGTTAGTAAAAACGAACTATAAGCAATTTTTAAAAATATAAAAAATGTTTTGATTTTCACTTTGTTGTTTATATTAGAGAATCTGCAATGCGAATACTAGGATTTTTCCATTCTGTAACTCCATCAACAAGTATAGTATTGAAACATCAATTCAACCTTATGCATGGAATTCAAATTAATTGGTATGCAATTACTTATTTGATGCAACAACTTAAAGCTATTAGAGGACCAATTAGATATAGCTTGATGGGAGCCTAATTAGCTGAAAATTACTGAAATGCCACTAACGGAGCCCATTATTTACAGCTTACACTCTCTTCTTGGTACACCCACTGTTGTTGGTGATAGCTGATAGTACCGTAAAACCTCTGGCTTAGTTGTAAAGAGTCTTCGATAAACTTTGTGTCAGTTAAAATTCGTTGGTAATTAGATGATTCCTAACATCAAGCAACACTTTTAGCGCTTCTATGACCATATTTTTCAAATCCATCGAAGGCTCTTTAGTTCCTTGAATGCCAAATTAAATTGAAAACATTTAGTATTTCTAGATTGTGGAAACCTTAGATTTTCTTTAGGATATTGTTATGTATACAAAGGCAATATTGAACAAAGGTTTAAAGTCTTAATAAAGGAGAATTTTGAGGCACCAGGAAAACCACTTCTATAAACTTCACAACAATAGAGAAATTATATGGAGTACTAAAATCAGCATCATCATTCATCACCATTGCTTTTTTGAACTAATGATCCCATATTTGCTCTTCTACGCTCTAAAAAGTTTATGTATGCGTTAGCAATGATAGAAAAGAAGTATCTATCTACCATATATAATACCATGAAGTTTTACAGTTAATGTAAATAGCATGGGAAACACCTACCTTTTCAAAGCACAGTTGAGGTCATCAGTAAGGAGAAACTATGGCCGCTACGTAAAACAATAATCGGATAGCAGTTAAGCTGATAAACACAAATGATAAACTGAACTTAACAAACTAGATTGCAGTTTATCGGGAGTATAGTTGAAATTTGTTTGGTTGACTGATAGCCTATATATGACTATTAGTTGGGCATCAAGACCGTCACTAATTGGCGGATTTCTCGGGAGCGTAAAAATATTTTTTCCTTTGGTAGAAATGGTATTTAGAACATCCATAAATCATACATGGTATAAGTTATTCTAAAATAGTATATATATCCAATTTGGGCAATTTTTATCTCAAATACCAGCAGTGTTTTAAACATCCTTACGCAGGTTTTCTAAGGTTGCACCGGAATGCATATATAGTTCATATGCTGATAAGAAATAGGTTTTTTTAGGTTGTACCGAAGTTACATGTATATTTTTATAGGAAAATAGGTTTTGGCAAGTATAATGCATATTCTGATAAGGAAATATGTTTTGGGCAGGTTACACTGAAGTGCATAATGCATATTTTGATAAGGAAATATGTTTTGGGCAGGTTACACTGAAGTGCATAATGCATATTCTGCCAGGAAAACAGGTTTTGGCGAGCATGATGCCCATTATGACAAGAAACTAGGTTTTGGCCAAGTTGCACCGTAGTGCATAAAGCATATTCTGCCAGAAAATAGGTTTTTGCCAGGTTGCACCAGAGTGCATAATGCATATTCTGATAGGAAATAAATTTTAGACAAGTTGCACCAGAGTGCATAATGCATATTCTTATATGAAATATGTTTTGGCCAGGTTGCACCTTAAGGCATAATGCATCCCTGGTCTTGTTTCAAATAATAAATATACATTTTTTTAATTTAATATCAACAATGGGTCTTGTTTTATAGATCATCTCAAACTCATTCCAAAAGTATAAGTTTTATTAAAATTCCACTTATATTTAAGAAGTTATGATTTTTTTCACGATTGATTTTAAACTTGAGAGAAAAAATGATAAAAGAAAAAAAAAGTTAAAATAGAGGGCATAATTATCTAAAACTTTAAGTGTTTATTTGACCCAACCCAATATTTTACTTGTCTTCTACGATCACATTATAAGGGTTTTAGGACATATAGCCAAATTTCTGTTATATTAATTATTTAGAGTAAGGTTTACGGGATAGAGTGTTTAAACATTCTATCTCTTTGTAAAACCCCTTATCCTAAAACTGCATGCTCTTTAGTAGTAGGATTAGGTTAGGTGTCTGTGGGCTCCTTCAAACCGTTAGAATCGTGAGATCGTAGGACTAGGTTGGAAGTTTGAGTAAATATGGGAAGTTTAGTTAAGAGTTGTGGAGAGGTTAGGGTTTATGTTCGGTGAGGGAAAGGAAAGAAATGGAAAATATTCTGTGAGAAAAGTGGGAGGAAGAGTCGACTGAGTTGAGGAGGAAGCAGAAGGATTCGTTCTTCGTCTTATTCCATGTAGGTTCTCTCGTTCTTATTCTCATTATGTTGGGTATGTTTTAGATAATGGTAAGTGCAACACATTCATACGCTGTAGTTCTTTGATGTGTCTATGGTCTAGTAACGAAAACTATGTAGCCTTACTGGGATGAAAGATTGTTGGGATCAATTCTTTATGACAGCTAGAATCCCCAGAAATACCCTGACAGTTACTGAACATGAATCTGGTTGAATCCGGAAGAACCTTAATGTACAGTTCTGGTCTAGCCCCATTGTTATGTGACGAGTGTTGCTGTATTTCATTGTCTTATTCTAGTGTTTAACTCCATTGTTATGTGATGTTTCTTGCTCTATCCCCAACAGTTCATAAAGATCAATTTCTAGTTTAACAATGAAGTATATGTGGCGTTCAGGCCTGGCAATAGTAATTCAGGCCTAGTTCGTGTCTAGACCTAGTGTTCAAGCTTAGCTCATGTGTTCAGACTTAGTGATGTAAACAAATGAAAAAGCTTAGTGTGTTCAGGTTTTGTAGTTATGTCCAGACTTTGTGGGAGTGACCTTTTAGCTAAACCTCTTAGCTCTTGTGTACAGACTGTTTAAGTACAAAATGCCCAGGTCTAGTTAGAGTCCAGGTCTTGTTACTCCTGTGTACAGACTGAGCCAAGCTTAGCTTCCAATGGTAGTGTACAGATTTGGTTGTCTGCCAGTATTTTTGAGATACCTTTTGAACATGTTAGAATGTGATTTGGTCTTGGGTTAAAAAATTAGAATTGTAGATGAGTCTTTCATCTTTCCATGGGCATATAATTTGTTTCATTTGGAGTTAAATTAAAAGCGATATGAGTGTTTCAGTGACTGATAAATAAAGCGTGTAAAACATTTTCAATATTGCAGTCGCAACTGAATTTTCCTGAAGGGCAGCGTGTGACCTGTTTTTGTCGGCTGATTTTGGAGTACCTAGACTCTGAATTATCCTGTGTATCTTCTAAGAATTTGTAAAGGGACTTATCTAGTTTACAACGAGATATTGTATGCTTATTTTCGATGCCTAATGAAGCCTGTAACGAATTTAGAACACATCATGACAGAGCTGATTTTTTGGAAGAACGATTCTGGCGTAGTTTTTTTCAGAGTGATGTTTCTTTTGGATTGTTAAATAGCTTAAACTATGAATTACCTCTGGATATTAAGTAGGGAGTTTTAGATGTTTCTGAGCTATTCATTTCATGGTAATTGACGCTTCATACTTATCTTTGTGTGTAGACTTGTTGTGTTGAGAAATTAGCTTGTTGCGTCGAGACATTAACTAGCTAGCTTATTTGCTAATTTTGGTGATACTTAGCTTCAATTTTAAATACAGTAAGCTTGGAATTGTAACATGGGCTCTTGAATGGTATTGCGTACTACATGTTGCTATATTTTAATAAATGCTTGGTAAGGGGTTTTGTCGTTTGGTCATTTGGGTGTGATTAGAGTGGGCGTCTACCACTTTAGGTGATTTTAGTTGATGTTGTGATTAGCATTCTTCTTTTGATTGTCAGGTTTAAGCCTGTAGTATTGAGGAATACATAAGAGATTATGAATTCCTGAATTATTGAATACTGATAGGGTATGTACAGAGGGGCGTAGTTCTGTTACATACCTGGGAAGTCATGTGTGTGTAGAAGAATGAAAGAATATATGCAAGATTGTTGGTGACGACCAACATGTGACGATGACAGCCTTTAGTGTATCCATTTTGCTTAAGTCAATGATATGGATACATGTTGTTTTTTATCAACTGTGGTCGGCTCGACGCCCTGAGTGCTTTGGCGACGACGCGTGGTTCGCCTAGAAGATAACCATTTTGTTGAGGCAATGATATGGCTATATTATCTTGCATGGGGTCCACAACACTTACTTGCCCATTGCACGGTAGGGAAGTAAGTGGACTACACGAGGGTTGATCTATGTCGTCATACGAGTAGAGAATGAAACTAGAGGGGGTAATCGATTAGTTTCGGGTTGGGAAACATGTTTTCGTTTTTTTTAAACCACCGTTTTGAGTGATTTTGTACAAACTTCATAAATCTATTAAAGACGTCAATCTTGATATTTTCAACGGGTACTCATATAAAATACTTGTGACCCCTTCGAAACTAATTTCATGATTCTTAGTTGCTAGTTCATTTTATAACGAGCATAAGGGTGCGAGAACCTACTTAAAGTTGGGGTCTGACCCAACTTACTATATTTTTCAGGGGACAGTAGCCGCGGAGCCACATAGCTAGTAGTGCGACTTTTTGTTTCGGAGGGTCGCAGCATCTACGTCTTCAAGGTGCCTATACAACTGAATTTAGTTTGCCTCTAAGTCTAGATTCTTTTAAAACTCTTACCATTTATTTTAAATAACCGACCTGCGTGTCGAGGAATGACCTTTGTTTTTAAAGATGTTATTTTTACTGGATTTATTGATAACTCACATTTATAAATGTAGCTTTCTTTTTCTTAAAACTTATTATTCTTCAAAAAAAAAAAAAAACACACGATAGCCGGGTTGACATTTGTTGGCTTGAAGGTTTGAGTGTGCTTTTTGTCCCATGAGTAGTGCCACACTTCTATTTTAGGGCGGCAGACCTAGAATGATGAGGTGGGGCGTTACAAAGTGGTATCAGAGCTTTTGGTTACGGAAAATCCTTGGGAGCGGGTGTAGGGTCTTGTTGTTTCACATAGGCACAAATTATTTCTAGGAGCACAGTGATTTTTTTTTGTTTTGATGAAACTGTGTGTTGATTGTTCCTTATTTTCTTTGTCTTCAAAAGAGTGTATGAAGATAGGAACAATGGGACTCGAGGTCACGGTAGACTTATAGGTGCTACTGGGCGAGGTCATGGCTGAGCCCGAGGACGAGGCCGTGGACAAGATGAGAATCTGACTGAGACTTCTGTTGAAGTGAGTGTTGAGTTCTCTCATTTAGGGGGAAATCTTTCTGTTTGATTTGAGTGTGTATGGTTTTTACTCTAAACCATGTGTTGTTTGATTTGGGTTCAAAATGTTATAAAACTTTTGCCTAGGACCTTGTTAAGAATATACAGGAATAATGTGCTTGCTTGCAAATCGAATATTTTTATGAAGGTGTATTCTTGTGTATTCTTGTTTATGCTTTAAAATGCGAAAATATGTGTTTCGGTAAACGATGATTATAATTGTGCATTAATGGGTTCGGTGCAGAACCTACAATTATTGGTCTGAACTGCATTCTGTATTTTTGTGGGGTTGTAAAACTATTCTGTTTTTTTTTTCCCTGTACTTTTTGTTGTTGGTATTTGTGTTGAGTCGGTGTTCATCTTTATATCAGATGCCTCTGACCTGACCCATATCCTAGATTAAGTGAACTAGTAAGTTGCTTAGAGATTGAGTGTCATTGTATCTGAAATTTGAATCGTTTGAGCATTTTTGTTCGTAATTTAATATACCAGGAATGAGGTGAATGTGATAAAAGAGTACCTAAGAGCATTTGAATATAGTATTTCAGGTACAATTCATCAATGGTAACCATAAACTATATAACCAGACAGAATTAGAAATGGTTAATCCTGAACATGTTAAACCAAAACTATATTGTACTTGAACCATGTACACATAATTTCGAAGTCTGTTTTGTACTTTTAGAACTAATATGCCATGCTATTTGAACCTGCCTTCATTTTGACCTACATTAGTCCTGTTTGCATGATTTGAATCTGTGGAACTTGCTTTAAAGGAACGTGAACCAATATTGAACATTTACTTGTTTTAAAGCTTGAACCTGTATTGGACTTACCCGTCTTAAGTTTGGACTTGCATGTGAGCCCTGTGAACCTGTATCGAACTTCAAAGATTTCATGATTTAGACTATATGTTTGAACTGCAAGTGTTTATGAATTTCTATGTGTGAGTGTCAGATGAAAATCCCAAAACAGTTTAAGATTTGCAAGGCTCTTGTTTTAGCTGAACCTAAATCCCTGCAGTAAACTTGTATTTCAGTTTTGATCTTGGAACTACTGTATTGTATAAAGGAAAACTTCTTCTTCATGAGTTTTCTAAGTACGATTCCTTTTCGAGGACGAAAACTTTTCTTTTTAGGGGGGAAGATTGTAAAACCCCTTATCATAAAACTGCATGCTCTTTAGTAGTAGGATTAGGTTAGGTTTCTGTGGGCTCCTTCAAACCGTGAGAATCGTGAGATCGTATGACTAGGTGAGAGGTTTGAGTAAATATGGGAAGTTTAGTTAAGAATTGTGGAGAGGTTAGGGTTTATGTTTGGTGAGGGAAAGGAAAGAAATGGAAAAGATTCTGTGAGAAAAGTGGGAGGAAGAGTCGACTGAGTTGAGGAGGAAGCAGAAGGATTTCGTTCTTCGCCTTTTTCCAGGTAGGTTCTCTCGTTCTTATTCTCATTATGTTGGGTATGTTTTAGATAATGGTAAGTGCAACATATTCATACGCTGTAGTTATTTGATGTGTCTATGGTCTAGTAACGAAACTATGCAGCCTTACTGGGATGAAAGATTGCTGGGATCAATTGTTTATGACAGCTAGAATCCCCAGAAATACCCTACAAGTTACTGAACATGAATCTGGTTGAATCCAGAAGAACCTTAATATACAGTTCTGGTCTAGCCCCATTGTTATGTGATGATTGTTGCTGTATTTCATTGTCTTATTCTAGTGTCTAACTCCATTGTTATGTGATGTTTCTTGCTCTATCCCCAACAGTTCATAAAGATCCATTTCTAGTCTAACAATGAAGTATATGTGGTGTTCAGGCCTGGCAATAGTAATTCAGGCCTAGTTAGTGTCTAGACCTAGTGTTCAAGCTTAGCTCATGTGTTCAGACTTAGTGATGTACTAGTCCAGGCTTAGTGAAACAAATGGAAAAGCTTAGTGTGTTCAGGCTTTGTAGTTATGTCCAGACTTTGTGGAATTCAAGCGTGACCTTTTAGCTAAACCTCTTATCTCTTGTGTACAGACTGTTTATGTACAAAATGCCCAGGTCTAGTTAGAGTCCAAGTCTTGTTACTCCTATGTACAGACTCAGCCAAGCTTAGCTTCCAATGGTAGTGTACAGATTTGGTTGTCTGCCAGCATTTTTGAGATACCTTTTGAACATGTTAGAATGTGATTTGGTCTTGGATTAAAACATTAGAATTGTGGATGAGTCTTTCATCTTTCCATGCACATATAATTTGTTTCAATTGGAGTTAAATTGAAAGCGATATGAGTGTTTCAGTGACTGGAGGGAAATCTGGAAGATATGCTAGGAGTCATACTGCAGCAACTTTATGGGCGTTATTAGGTACGATAACGATAGATTTGGGTCTAGCACAAAACTATAAAGTTCTAGATGACGGTCTCACCTTTCTTTTGGTGTATCATTTGCTTATTTTCACCAATAAATGAAGCGTGTAAAATATTTTCAATATTGGCAGTGGCAACTGAATTTTCCTGAAGGGCAGCGCGTGAGCTGTTTTTGTCGGCTGATTTTGGAGTACCTAGACTCTGAATTATCCTGTGTATCTCCTAAGAGTTTGTAGAGGGACTTATCTAGTTTCCAACGAGATATTGTATGCTTATTTTCGATGACTAATGATGCCTGTAACGAATTTAGAACATCTCATGGTAGAGCTGATTTTTTGGAAGAACGATTATGTCGTAGTTTTTTTCAGAGTGATGTTTTTTCTGTATTGTTGAATAGCTTAAACTATGAATTACCTCTGGATATTAAGTAGGGAGTTTTAGATGTTTCTGAGCTATTCATTTCATGGTAATTTGACGCTTCATACTTATCTTTGTGTGTAGACTTGTTGTGTTGAGAAATTAGCTTGTTGCGTCGAGACATTAACTAGCTAGCTTATTTGCTAATTTTGGTGATACTTAGCTTCGATTTTAAATACGGTAAGCTTGGAATTGTAACATGGGTTCTTAAATGGTATTGTGTACTACATGTTGCTACATATTAATAAATGCTTGGTAAGGGGTTTTGTCGTTTGGTCATTTGGGTGTGATTAGAGTGGGCGTCTACCACTTTAGGTGATTTTAGTTGATGTTGTGATTAGCATTCTTCTTTTGATTGTCAGGTTTAAGCCTGTAGTATTGAAGAATGTATAAGAGATTATGAATTCCTGAATTATTGAATACTGATAGGGTATGTACAGAGGGGCGTAGTTCTGTTACATACCTGGGAAGTCATGTGTGTAGATGAATGAAAGAATATATGCAAGATTGTTGGTGACGACCAACATGTGACGATGACAGCCGTTAGTGTATCCATTTTGCTTAAGTCAATGATATGGATACATGTTGTTTTTTATCAACCGTGGTCGGCTCGACGCCCTGAGTGCTTTGGCGACGACGCGTGGTTCGCCTAGAAGATAACCATTTTGCTGAGGCAATGATATGGCTATATTATCTTGCATGGGGTCGACAACACTTATTTGCCCATTGCACGGTAGGGAAGTAAGTGGACTACACGAGGGTTGATGTATGTCGTCATACGATTAGAGACTGAAACTAGAGGGGGTAATCGATTAGTTTCGGGTTAGGAAACATGTTTTCGTTTTTTTTAAACAACCGTTTTGAGTGATTTTGTACAAACTTCATAAATCTGTTAAAGACGTCAATCTTGATATTTTCAACGGGTACTCATATAAAATACTTGTGACCCCTTCGAAACTAATTTCATGATTCTTAGTTGCTAGCTCATTTCATAACGAGCATAAGGGTGCGAGAACCTACTTAAAGTTGGGGATCTGAACCAACTTACTATATTTTTCAGGGGACAGTAGCCGCGGAGCCACATAGCTAGTAGTGCGACTTTTTGTTTCGGAGGGTCGCAGCATCTACGTCTTCAAGGTGCCTAGCTTACCGAATTTAGTTTGCCTCTAAGTCTAGATTCTTTTAAAACTCTTACCATTTATTTTAAATAACCGACCTGCATGTCGAAGAATGACCTTTGTTTTTAAAGATGTTATTTTTACTGAATTTATTGATAACTCACATTTATAAATGTAACTTTCTTTTTCTTAAAACTTATTATTCTTCAAAAAAAAAAAACCACACGATAGCCGGATTGACATTTGTTGGCTTGAAGGTTTAAGTGTGCTTTTTGTCCCATAAGTAATGCCACACTTCTATTTTAGGACGGCCGATCTCGAATGATAAGGTGGGGCGTTACACTCTTTTAAAACGAACGAGTGACTAGATGAAGGAATGAGTTTCGCACCATAGATAATGAGATTAGGAGGCGAAGGTTTGGTTTTGGAAGTGTTATAAATTATGATTTGTATGATTAGGGATGTGATTTAAACTCGGTGTTCGAATTAACTCATCACTGGAGAAATTTGGAAATCACTAAACAAAAATGGTATATATATCATTGGAGTTTAGCATATACAGTGAATATACCATATTACCATACTTATTGCCACCCCAAACGTGGTATATATGCCCTTTTAGTAATATTGCCACCCCAAACGTGGTATATATGCCCTTTTCCTTATAATCTATGGATGCTTTTATATGAACATGTATAAATATACAGCCATTATAAGATGGATAATGTATTTGTTAAAAAAATTCATTCATCTAAGACGTATATGTCGAGTCTCGGTACGTTGAATAGAATCCTGAATAAGGCAAGGAACTAACGTTCTGTAGGAACAACAACAACGAACCAAAACTCATGCCTTTTAAGTTTTAATTAAAGAAATATTTTGTAAAATAATCATAAGCTTAGTGTTTAATTAGGATCTGGATTGTGGAATATGCAGTTGATGCGTTAGGGTCGTAGACTGACAAATTAGTTTGACCGTCTAAAATTGTTACCAAGGTGCCCTTGTGAAGTAGTTAAATGATACTCCCTCCGTTTCAGTAAAAGTGTTACTATCACTTTTTTATTTTAGCCTAAAAATAGATCAAAATAAAAAAAGTAATAGTAACATTTTTACTGAAACGGGGGTAGTATTATATCCTAATCCCGTTTTGAAACTAATTGGGTTTGTTTATAAATTTTCTCAAACACTTGTCGTGCATTGTCTACAATGAACCAACTTACTGAAATCAAAACCCATAGAAGCGCCAACTTTTTTTCAACATAAAAACACTCGATTCAAGATATTGCTACACCATTCATTATAAATACAAACATAATACTAAACAACGGTTTAACACATAATTCTAATTAAAGTGGCCTTAAAATTAAATTCAAATTCTCAATCAAAAAACCCAATTCTACAATACCTTCCAAGAAACCAATTTTTGTTGTTGATGTACAAAAGTAAAACTAGCTGAAGAAGTTGTTGAATTTCTTGAATTAATAGAGTTGTTAATACCTTCTAAGAACACCAGTCGTTGATGGAGATGAAAACAAGAAGAAACTTTATGAAAAACCCTTGTTGGAGATTGTTAATATATTGTGGAAATTTTCGTCAAGGGTTCACTAAAACTCTGTTAAAAACCCTGATTCTGATTCTTCTTCTGATATTTCTTTGTGTGGACTGAGATATGTGTGGTGGATCCTATGAAAATTCAACACAACGATTACAAGTTTACTGATAAACACCTAGTTTTTAGGTTCAAGCAGTCAACATAAGTTAACTGCAAGTCAGGTTGTACAACAAAATATAAAATGTTAGCTAACGGTGTTCTAATGGTCTTTGGTTATTCTACGAACCTAGTGCATTAATTGTATATTCCACGACCCAGACCTTAATTAGGTACTAAACTTACGATTCTTTTACAAAATATCTCTTAATGAAACTCAACTAGTAATACATTTCTCGGAGTGTCATTTTAATAAAACGCCTATAAGAGCAAGATGTTTGGGGACTGATATCACCATCCTGTACCGACGAGCCAGATCCAACTAAACGCTACAGCTGGAGGAATGCCTATAAGAAGAAAAAGCTGAAACAAATTCTCATCGCGTTTTTCTCTGGCCTCTGTAAATGAAGAGAAAAATAAATATCCACACGATATTAAAACAAAAAAAGAGAACTTCTTATGATCATGTGATAGGTAGTGAATATATCATTGAACAACCTTGTAATAATTTGGGTGCTACGAAAACACATAATGGGAAATATCAGTGGCTTAATCATATGAACGATATCAATAAGATCATCCAGCCTTGGCCTCCATACTTTGTCGTAATATAAAAACACAGGTCCAGTAAGAAACGACAAATAGCTGCAACCAGCATACCCTTTCTTGGTAATACTTTTTCAGAGACTGGAAGGTGTCTTCCGTTAAGATATAAGAAATAAAACACTATATTCAAAACAATCACATACCTGAACAATGAAGAAAATAAAACAAACAGAACAAATTGATTACACCATTGAACAATTAACGGATTAAGAAATTTCATAGGCTGTAGAAACATAAGACGTTCCCCGTAAATAATTTGTTACACCACAAGTTATTCAACAGAATCATCACATAGGAGAGAGAGATTACCAGGAACCCAAGTTATGTTTGCCAGTAGCTTGAGATAAGAACCCAGGAAAGTCGACAGTATAAACACATATGTTAGAATTAAAGTAATTGCAAGGTCAAGATTTTGAATTAACAATTGATTGGTGGTCAGACGCTCCAGTTGTTTATGGCCTAACTCGTCAAACTATAATATATACAAACTCCGAAATCTTATATCTTGACCTAATAGTAAATAACGAGTTGGGTCATAAGATAAAAAGCAAA
This sequence comes from Papaver californicum, assembly GCA_023531435.1. Classification (NCBI taxonomy): domain Eukaryota; kingdom Viridiplantae; phylum Streptophyta; class Magnoliopsida; order Ranunculales; family Papaveraceae; genus Papaver; species Papaver californicum. The sequence goes on from JAJJMC010022576.1 coordinate 444,372, forward strand.
GAAAGAGAAAAGGATGATGATCCGTTTTTTTTTTTTGTACTTTTTTCTTTATCTATAGCATATAAATCAGAGTAGAATGGAAATTAACAACTCATAAAAAACTATGGAACTTTTAATATATTTATAACAATAAAAACTAAATCATGATTCCAAGTAAGAAACTCAACAAAAAAAATAGAAAAACAAAACATTATTCAAATATAATTACAATATATGCGTAGTATTTTATATTTTGAAATGTAAAAAGTATCACATGAATCACATATATTTTATATTTTTAAATATAAAGATGACGCATGAATCGTATATGAAAAACAAAAATATTTAGGAGACTTATATTGTGTAGGATGTTACTTATGTCACTCATACAAGGTGTTTATTGTTAGTAACACGAAAACCCTAAGGCCAATACTGATAATTAGTAACAAAAATCTAAAAAGTAAAAATATTAATAGTAATATTTTCTTATGTTAATAGTTCAAATATTCACAACTATCGAAAGATGGATTAATAAGACAAAACTGTTTTTACATATGTAGTGAAGATATATTTTTTTGACCCTTTCCTTTTTGAGCATAGCGCGATCGATCATACCGTCCTACCTAAAAGACGGTCATGTTATATCTCAAGAATCAAGATCATGTAATATCAATGGCAATAGCTAGAATCGGGAAATTACATTATATTTTCAACCTTAAGAAAAATTCAGAGAGTGAACAAGCACATGGTTGGGCCCCAAGATTAACAAGTACTATCATCATCCAAATTGTTTCCAAAATTGTGCATTTTAAACCCAGCTTACCACCCATTACTGTTTGCATTAAAAACTGATGATAAGAGACTGGAAACTTAGTTATAACTCTTGTCCTAACCTTAATCGCTCCCATCTCTGATTCCTATGCAAATACTCACCTACTATAGCAGCTTTTATGTATCCTAGATATATAATATAGTCCATAGCTACTTATGTTAGTGTAAGTACCCGTAAGCAGGCCAACGCCCGTATGATCGGTCAAGAGAAGATTTATCCGTTAATGATTTAACTAATTAAATTTAAACAATTAATTTTAGAAATTAATAAAATTAATAAAATTATAATTTGACCAAAAAAATGGTACCGTTGAATATATCTCGAAAAGTTACACGAAATAGACTACTCAAGCGTGTCATTCGGATACCTGATGAAAGAGAAATCATCAAATTTGTATTTGAATGGTAAAATAGTCATTTCACAAATAGATACTAATAATACAACCAAGTACTTCATTCAGGGCGATATAATTAAATTAATTTGGCGGCCCATATCAGATGGGTGGGTGCCTTAATAATATTCTTTGGTTTTATCCAAAACCAAATCGAAGAGAATTCATTTCTTTTTTCTTTTTTCTGTTCTTCCTCCTCTTCTCCCTATTATTCATCTGTGATGAATTAAGAAATAAAAATGAAACTGTGAGATCAAAATAAGTTAAGGGAAAGATGAAGGGTTAGTTGTTGGTGATTATGCCAAAAAATCCTTTCGACTAAACAACCAATCAAATTCTTGGATACAATTTACATAACTAAGATCGAGTAACAAAGAAAAATCCTTTTATTCATTTCATAAAATCATTTATGAACAATACCATTCATCACCCAGGTTTTGCAATTTTTGGGTTTATAATCCTTACACTTTTCAATTTAAATACAGAAATCCTTACATGATATTATTATATTCCATAGATTCATACCTAAAAATATTTTCTCTCTCTTTTTCTCCTCCGCTCCCCTTTTTTTTTCGTCCCTTCTTTGTTGTTTGATCTCTTCTATTTATAGATCTATTTTTCTAGGTCGCTCTTTATGCAACGTGTCATTTTTTACTGCCTGGTCATCGTTCTGGATCAATTCTTCTTTGGGTCGATCCATCTTGTTTCGATGTATCTATCGTTCTTGTATTTTGTCTTTTACTTGGTGCGATCACATAGATGACAGATTGCTCCTACTTACTTCTTGATTCGATGCTTTATATGTCCGACACGTGTTTCCTTATCTTCAAAGACTTGTGTGATCTCGATCATTAAAATAATAGAGTAATTATTACAATTCACTTTCTCGATCATAAAATAATTATTACATTTGGCTTTCTCGATCATAAAATAATATAATAATAATAACTTTTTACTTTCCCGATCAGCTATCATTTAATGCTGTTTGTTTTATTCGATGCTGTTCAGCTTTCTCGATCTTATGTGTCATTCATGCAATTCATCGCTCTGATGTCAGGAAACGTCTCGTGTCTTTTTTGAAATTTGATATCTTTAATAGTGGTCCTGTGTTTCTCACCTTTTTTAATCTGGTTGCTTCTTAACTTGATCTTCTTCCACGTGTCATGCTTCTTTAATTTACTAACAGTTGGTAGTGGTGTTGATATGGATTAAGCAAAAAGAAGAAGAAGAAACAATAAATTGAAAGGGAAATAAGTTAGGGTTTCTAAGTTGATGATGAAAATGAAATTAAATGATTAGATATGGGTTTTAAGAGTAAAATTTGAAGAAGAAGATGATTATATTAATTTCAGAAGAAATAGGGTTCGAAGATAGGGTTTCAAACTGAATTAGGATTTTTATGAAATTGAGAAGTGCATTAACGAGTGAAAAAACAAAGGGTTATGAAGTAATTAAAGTTCTGAAGATGTTTTTAATGAAGAATTAGAAAGTTAGGGTTCCTTAATTCAAGTTCTTTCAATTAATGAAATTTATATGGAAATTGAACAATTAGAGATAGGTTTGAGTTGAATTAGAGTACAAGGTTGAAGAGTGGCCCGAATTGAAGAGTTACAGTTTTAAATTTTAATTCAGAAGTTTAAACTGAGGTTGAGGATTTGAAGTTGTAGATGATATGAAGTGGCTTCTGAATTGAATTCAATTTCAAGAATAAAGCTAAATCGAGGCAATTATCTTCATAGTAGACTTTATAAAGTCAATTAATTATATTTTTAAATTTGTGAGAATATTAGGAATTAAGAATTATGATAGTTATTGATGAGTTAGAATGAATTAAAATGGTATTGAATGAATCCAGGGAATTTTAGAAAAAGATTATAATTGTGAATGAAGTGGCAGATTGATATGAATGTAATTGGGTTAAAATATTGTGTGTTGGCAGGTAGTTGCAGAATTGTGTTTTGAGTGATAATTGATACTAAAATTAAGGTTGATGTATGAACTGGTGTAGAAGAAATGGAAATAGAGAGATTATAGAGAAGTTTACAAGGTTTAGATTGAAGGAATGGATATTGAATTGCGAGTGGTTATGATTGAAAGGATCAGGGAGTTGGAATGGGAATGGGACTGAATCTATGGCTTGTAAAATAATTTTTGCACTTAGTTATCCCATTGTTAATTGACTCATCTGACTCAGTCAGTTTGGTGGTATATGAATTATTTGTACTAGTTTGATACTCTAATCCATTGTTTTCTTGTTATTTTTCACATTATTATGCTTTGGTTTTATTTTTTTATGATTTTCTTAGGAGTTTTGAAGGGGATTCAACCAAAAAAGAAGAAAGGAGTTCATTACAACACAGAATGAACAAGGAATAAAGTACTACAAATGAAGGAAGATCAAAGACCAAGTTAAACTCGTTAAATACAGATTTTCTTATCATCAGCTCGAAGGGAATTGAAATACGAAGCCAACGCAAAAAGAATGAAGTCATTCTGAGTTCGTATGAAGAAGTTATGGGAAAAACAAGCTTGAAATAATTGAGTCTACAGAGAGATGTTCGGCTGATAATTCATCACCACGAATCAGCCGAACCTGAAGCATAAAAATCAATATTTCGAAGTCTCTGCAGGAGAATGTTTGTCTGGTTAGTGTTCCAATCAAATTAGCCGAACTTGGGACATATGTGGACGCGGAATTGACTTCTAAATTGAGTATACACGTTACCAGAAGGATTTCAAACCGTAGAAAGAGAGGAAACTTGATGGTCATGCATTGAAGGCTATAAAAGAAAACATCCAATAATAAAGTGGTAATTCTTATTTTATTTATTCCTTGTAATTCTTTTATAATTATCTGCTTTGAATTAAAATTGGAAAAAATGGTTTTTATCAATTAGTTGTGTTTTCTTTTGATGAGTCATGCTGGGTTTAGATCTTTTGATGTCTCATGCTTACGATTTACAACTATTATTTTGAAAACCTAACTTTGGAAATGTTTTGATTAAACTGAATAATGAGTTGCCAGACTTTTATCACTTGAAAAATTGGCGAATGGTGGAATCCTTAGTCCTAGTTCTTCCCATCAATTTTAAATCAATTTTATTTTAATTTTCTTTATTTTTAGTTATTAAAAATTAGATCTGAAAATCGAATCTTCACAAGTCTGAGTATCGAACCTTTTTACCACTATATTAAAACCACATCAGCGGCATCATTTACTGTTTCGATATTATTAGTAGGGCGGCATCATTTACCGTTATAATAATATATAGAATATTAATAGTAGGGTGGTATTATTTAGTAGGGCGGTATCATTCCCCTTCTCGATATTATATATACTATTTTATTTTGGGGAAATCACTCGTATGCATGTTGTGCTTGTTTGTCTAACTATCTAATCTTGATGGTAATATCCAGAATCATAGTTTGTATGGGAACTCTATGTGGATGGTTTTATTATTATTAATTGGGGTTGTTCTAGTGTCTCTTTCTCTATTGAGAAAGGCGAGGTTTGGGTAACACTCTTCTTCTTAAATGCGTGAATTGTTGAATGCTTTAATTTAATATTGTCTCATTATATTACTGTTATGTTAGAACTGTGAAGCATGTTAGTAATTATATAAAAGTTGTATTTGTTTCCACTGAGCATCCTTCGGGATGATATGCTCATTCGTTTCTATTCAAATTTTCAGTTATCAGAAGAGATGGTGCACATGAAGATATTCGTTTTCGTAGAATAAAGCCTTAGCGAATTAGAGTTACTTTTGTATCATTTATGTATGTATCTTTTGTGTATATTTATCTTGTAAAATGCAATACGCTATTATATCTATATCACTTGAGAGATTTTCATTTATTAATATCAGAGTGGATGGGTTCTAGTTTATTGGATTATTATTTATATTGATAGTTTAGAGTTCTTAATATATTATTATTAGACTAATCTCGTGATTAGTTAGTAGTTAAATTTTGGATCGTGACAGTAAGGGTTGTTTGGAAGATCAACAATAATAAGGAAAATTAATTCCGTTGCTTATATTTTGAAATTAATATTCAGTGGTTGATGGCGGAGAAACAAATTTATTTAATCTGATTTGACTATTTAAGTGGAACAAACAATAAAACCGATCCAAACATGTCGAGCTCTATTTGAAAGGTTTTGTTTGAAGAGCGCATGCAGACAAATTTGATACAATATATTTCACGTTGGTCAATTATAAAAGTTTCCCAAGACATTACATGCATTTTATATGTCATGGATCAATAAGTAGGAGGGAGGGACGGACTCAAGAAAACAACACAAAGAAATCATAGTTTAGCAATTACGATTTCTACAATGTCTACGTCACAAAACTAAAAATATAATCCTTGTATTAATTCAATACTTACTTTCCTAATTATTATGTAACCCTTGTATTAATTTAATATTTTACTTTTCTAATTATTATTATATCCTTGTATTAATTGAATACTTACTAGTCTAATTATTATTATCGATAGAATGCCATTAGTTCATCAACAAGAGCCGTTTATTATTGGTGCAATAATATAACTTCTCTTTATTCAAAAATCAAAGATGTGGGATCTCTCCTCTGGATAATCATATACTAAAGAGGGTTGCCATAGCAGGCACAGTAGAGAGTATAATCAATGGCTTTTTTTGCATTCATGTATCGACAATTAAAATAAACAGATTAAGCAATATATTCCCTCCTAGGCCACTTGCGGGACCCAGGAAAAAAAAGTAGTAACGAGTAAAAAATAGATAATAATAATAATTCCCACTGCGTGGAAGTAAACATAAAACCAAGGAGAAAAATTAGAGGAAGTTTGGTAAAAATGATATACATTAATAAGTTTATTACATGGACTGAAGAACCACCAAAGGCAAAAAGACAAACAAACAAAAAAAAGCAGAAGCCTTTGTTGCCATGATTTTAGTGTTAGTAGTGTGTGGTTATGTATTTAGACATTACTTAAAAATTTTGATATTGGAGGATTACAAGAATATCATACCAAGTATCTATAGTATAAATAATGTTTTTCATTAATCACATTTTTAGTTGAATAGCCCTTGGATTGAATTCCTTGGCATATAAGACAGGCAAAAAAAGATATTACTTCAATTTATACTCAATAGTTTTAAATATACTTTTTAAATATCCAATTTGGATATTTCAGTAGTTTGAATTTTATTCCACAAAAAATTGATTCTGATTTGAAACATGACGAGATTCATGATTCTGTATGACCAGCCAACCGAATAACGAAGACGGGCCAATTAAAGAAATTTTCTCATCAATAGAACCAATACATATATTACTAATATTCCTCTATTGTTGTTAATTTCTCACATGATTTCAATATGTTCAAATATTTTTTGATGTTTTTATGATTAGGAACTGATTCCGTTAAGAATCCATCTGTTTTAGAAATTAAGTTATCTTCTGAATACTCTTCTATCATTTCTAAATATTCTCCTGCACAATGAAGTGAACCAACATTTGATGATATAATTTCAATCTTCTCGATAACTGATTTTAGGCTCATGTCCAGTTGAAATATGTGGATGGTAGAAGAGGTGTTGATGGAGTTAAAAACGTAGGGAAGTTATGGATGTTAGCTTTGGTGGATTTCAAATAATTTTTTTGTTGTTCCTCTTATTTTTCTTCTTTAATACTTGTGGATATTTTGATGGTGAATGGGATGGTTATGGTGGTGGATTTATTGCTTGAGATCATGAACTAGTGATTTTGATGTGTATAGCATATTGCAGGTGATTACTAGGATAAACCTATATTTATCCACGAAGTACACAAAATGCATTCAGGTGCATTCAATTTAATCCAGTAAAAACACAAGATTTACCAAGGTGCATGTAACACTCGCATTTTTGACAAAGGGGTAAAATAATAATTTTATTCACCAGGGAAAAAACGGTAATTCAGGAGTAAAATAGTAATTTTACTCACCATGGGCAAAACGGTTACTCAGGGGGAAAATAATAATTTTATACACCAGGGGTAAAACAATCACTCATGGGTAAAATAGTAATTTTACCAAAAGTCGAGGATGCTTACTTGAGGAAGCATCACTACCTCTATGTTGCATACTCGGGAACACATTATAGTGCTTAGGCACTATTATACCGTGATGCATACTCGAGGATGCATCACTGAAGTGCAGTAGATGAATGTCCTCTCCCCTCCTTATCTTTACTTGTAGAAACGCGAGTAAGACATATATAGGGAGGAGGTGTTGGTTGGAAATTCATGAAACTTACTAGAGGATGCTTACCCAAGGAAGCATCACTGACCCATGTTGCATACCCGAGAACGCATTATAGTGCTAAGGCACTATTATGCTGTGATACATACCTGATGACGCATCACTGACCCTATGTTGCATACCCAATAATGCATTAAAGTGGTAAGGCACTATTATGTCGTGATGCACACCCGAGGAAGCATCACTGACCCATGTTGCATACCCGAGAATGCATTATAGTGCTAAGGCATTATTATGTCGTGATGCATACTCGAGGATGTATCACTAAAGTGCAGTAGATGAATGTCGCTTACCCTCCTTATCTTTACATGTAAAAATACTGGTAAGACATATATATGGAGAAGGTGTTGGTTAGAAGTTGATGCTTACTCGAGAAAGCATCACACATACCCTATGAAGCTTACATGAGGATACTTACTCAAGGAAGCATCAATTTTGCTATGAAGCTTATCCAAGGAAGCTTCAGTGATTCCTTGATGCATACCTGAGAATGTATCACTAGAAATTACAGTAGGTGAATGTCCTCTCCCATCATTTTCCATACTTTTGGAAATGTGGTAAGACATATATAGGGAGGAGGTGTTGGTTAGAAGTTGATGCTTACTAAAGGAAGCATAACTGTCCCGTGAAGCTTACCCGAGGATGCTTACCCAAGAAAGCATACATGTCGATATGAAGCTTACACTGATCCGTGATGCATACATGAGAATGGATCACTAAAAAGTGCAGTCGATTGATGTTCCTCACCCTTCTTTTCTAAACATATGGAAATGCGATTAAGGCATATCTAGGGAGGGAGCTTTGGTTGAATGTGCATGAACGATAGTGCACATATATGCGATGTGCCCTATACATTTGTGCATACTTGATGAGTAAGCATCAATATTCTATATAGCTTACCCGAGGAAGCTTGAATGATGTTAAACATCATTCATCCATGTTGCGTACTTAAGAATGCATAATTGCATACTAAGAGACATTAATTATGGAAAAGCATGTGCATATCTTGTGAAAGCCCCTTGCCTATATGAACTAGGCTTTGCTTGGCCTTTGTCCTTGCTACATCTTTTTGGAAATTGTTGGACGCGGATTACATATGCCAAAGCATATCCTTTCGAAACGATTGTCCCTTTTCGATGTTGGCTTTTCCTAAATAAGCTTATGTTTGCGTGTTCCTTTCGAAATAACCCTTCGGATAAACTACGGTCATGCTTGATCCCTTCAAGGTACGAGTTGGGTACGTAGGCATCCGCAATGCAATGCATTGAGGTGCAGCATCTTATCGCTCATATCATCTAATTTGGAGATGTTTGCAATATTTTGGTAACTCATATCATCTGGCGTGGTAATGCTAGGCAAGAGATGATTGTTACCGCACTTGATGAGGTAGTTGCATTCCGTTGATGGATGTTCATACTTCCTATCAAGCCATACGGTATGAACGGAATATTCCTGGTTGTTGCACTCTTGGCGAGAGCAAGATCTCTGCATGCACCCAACGCTTAGTTGAAGCTGAGTTGGAAAATTAAAAAAAAGGCCTGAAATGGCCTAGGTACTAGTCCAAAGCATGATTTAGGCATGGAAATTGCTCATAAGTATGTGATGCTTGCCAAAGGCATTCACCATTGGCTTTAATGGCCTTGTACCCTTTGCAGAACAACGGTGAGTTGGAACGGTATGGAAATTACGTTTCGATTACCATGCTTGCAAAGCATGTTTGGAAAGGAAAATCAACTTGCATTTGCCTAACAAGAAATGCATTTCAGAATAAGTTTTGATTCTCCATTCAATCAACGTATACATTTTCCATTTCACGAGCAGTTTTAAGAAAAAGGTGTTAGAATCTTACGACAATGAACAACAAAGGTTAGATATATCAGAAGCAACATTTGAATATTGTAATAAAATATTATAGTATAAACAACTTGATAAGGGTAGAATCACATGTTTAATAAGTTATTCGTAACATATTAGTTCTCTGGTACACTCAAGAACGGATGATGTTAAACCCCAACAACGAAAATGTGTCCAATAAGACTGTCCGATATAGCTTGTATCATGACAACACAAACTACCCACTCTATGAACTTATCAACATGAACCGGAAAGAAATAAACAAACAAAGCGAGAAGATGGAGAAAAAGACATGATAATAGTTGCTTCTGGAATGAGTTAAAAAAAGAATTTCAACTGGTATTTATAAGAGAAAGAAAAACTAAATTTCTTACGAATCAAGTTTAAAGTTTTTTGAAGAAAAAAAATTCACCAGAAAACGGAGAGAAAATGCTCTCATAAATAAATCAATATCAATTTTCTTAAAAAGTACTCAAAAAAGTACAAAAAAGCAAAATGATAATGCAACAAAAGTTACAGCATAACAAATATAAAACACAAAGGAAATGCATTATGTATAAGCAGACTTTGCTAAAAGAAAATTAGACAAGAAAATTAGACTCATTAACTCTTTAGTTCCATTCTATCAAATTTTAGGTTCAATTCATTAACTATACTTCATGAATGTAACTGTTGAGAGATACAATATATGCAAAGCACGACAGTGATAACTCTACAAACGATTTTTAGATATTTTCTCTAATAACCACCAATATATAAATAATCCATGAATGAAAACAAATCAGAAATCTATAAATATATTTTCTCCTTTTCTAAAAAAATATTATTATCACTTTTTTAATTTAATCTATTTTTTGTGAACATACTCATACATATGCGCTTTATAAAGCTCTTTCCCTAACACCAAAATAAAGCTCTTTCCTCATGCCTAAAATTTTAACTGTCGTGCCCTTGAATCTATCTGATTATGCATGTGATTAATCAACATAGTTCAATCTTCAATTATTTTATCTTAGAATCTATCTGATTATGCATGTAATTAATCAACGTGGTTCAGTTTTGCATCCTAATCTTTGAAGTTTGTAATAACTCGGGCTATTAGAGAACTATGTTGTTTTGAAACACCCAGCAAGCTTGCTCGGTGCCGATTCAATTCCACAATTTCGTTTCATGTAAGTTCCCCTTTTTTTTTAAATGGAAACATCATTGAACTAACCATGCCTATAGCGGTTCAAGGTGAAAAATAAAAAAAGGACCTACAGAGTAATTATTCTTTTTTTAATTCACTCACTCGTCAGAAAATGATTTTTAACATGTCTTGCCGTTGTCAGTTTTTCACTAATTTTGTTTCACTCACATGACACTATCCATATCTAATCATCTATACATTTGTTATCACCCCCGTCTAAATATCTGACCTATGATGAAATGAATGAAAAGCATGAGAAGAAAACGACGTGCCATGAAAGACTTATTCATTGCAAGACCCCATAGCGGTCCTGACACTGTTGCTCACACCAAATTTGTCCCAACTCGTAAGATCAAAATATGTCTCTTGCAGTGTTGGTCCCATCTCCCGACACTTCACTTGCAAAGTAAACTGTAATTACTTGGTTTTGTGAAGGACCTCTCGATAAAGCAAAGGGAGCTTAGTCATCAAATGCTATTCCTCATAAAGACAAACTTATTATCCGCAACTCAATCTGATCTTGTTTCGGTAATAGAGTGCCCTTGACTATGCACGGTTGTTTTTGTGCCTGACTAAAGACTAAATTTTTTAGTTTTTAGTCTTATAGTCTGATCGTATGATTATGGATGCCTTAAGCCTCGCACACTTTATGCTTAAAGGGTACCTACTTTTGTTACTTGTGACACTTGATGTCGACCGCAAGCTATGAATGATTTCAATGTGAGAGAGAAGCAAAAGTAGCAACAAGTCTAGACGGAGATCAATAAAAACCGACAGAAGAAAGAAAAAAAACCGACCTTCACAGAATACTAGTCAGGGATAGAATTATGGTTCTGCAATTATCGGAGGATTTTAGATGGAATATCAATAATACATGAGATATCTAAGCACTAAAAAGGCTAGACAAATAAAACTCTCATGTTAAATGGTGATGGCTAGATAAATAAAACTCTCATGTTAAATGGTGATGGAATCCTTATTTTCTATTGGCCGAAATATGTTTTTTGTGATGCGGCTATTATGGTGAAGACACTTGGCATAATATGATTGGTGCAATATTTATGGGTTAAAAAACCCACTCTCATATTGATTTTTTTTTTAATTATTACATTTTATTTACATCTATATTTAATTATATCAGATCAACATCATCTATATTGGTTGGACAACACCTCGAACCGACGATCTATATTTAATCGTTTTAAATAAACGGCTATGATTAATTATTATTTTTTTAAGTGTTGGATAAAAGCAAAAAAAAATAAAATAACTATAAATATTTCTAAACTGAATTTAACTCTTAATTATATTTGTTTTCTTCGCCGTTAAATAGGATACCTAAATTACAAGAAAAATATAAAAACTGAGTCTTTATTTTCGCAAATCTCTTTTTGGAATTCAATAATGTATATGACTGCATTACAATGGAAACAAAAGTTAAACAATGCTTTTGTATTTCAAAACTCATAGTTAATTCGCATATAGAACAAACCGCGGTAGATATAGTTAGTCGTTAATATTCCTGCATCATTCTTATCACTAAAGAAGTAGTGATGGCATGCTTATCACTTTCCAGTTAACTGTATTTCTTTCTGGGATGGCATTGTATTAAATGTTTTCTTTTGTCTCATTTATAGTATGAATATTTAACTCTAATTATACTGGTCAAGCACTGGCTAGGATATGTGTAGATTGATCGATCAGGAAATTAAGAGTTGCTTAAGAATTTTTTTTTGGTTTGGATAGCAAGGAAAGGGGCTCGAAGGGATACCTATCTATTGTTTATACAACTAAGATTTATTCATGTCTTCCGGTATTCTTTTCAACTAAGAATCATTGGAGAAATACACGCTCCAATAACTATGTGTGCATCAATGGTTTTGTCTTATATTGTAATGAATTAGGAGATCACTCGAAGTTTCTACAAATAATTTCTTTAGTTCATATTTTTATTTCTCTGATCGAACCTAAATTTACTGCTTGATGCACAAATATTCACAATAGGGTCATTACGTAAGATTAGTAAAAAAGAAAAAGAGGGAACAACATTCACCTTCGAAGCAACAATGATAGATATTGTAAGAGGGTCAACTTGGTTTGATATGACACGTCTTAGATGCAATAAAAACATCTGGTGTAATGGAGAGAAATGGTACAATCCTTACGAAAGAAAGGTTATAAAAGCATTACCAAGGTACAAACAAGAGTTGAAAGTAAAAGAAAATACATATGCAGATGTTATAATAGTAATAGGACCAACGACGGAACCACTTCTAAATAATATATGAATATTAAAATTGATGAAAATCAACAACATTAACATTGAGGTATGATTGAACACCTAAATTTATAAAACATTATGTTTTCAAACTAAGTATAAGTGTCTAAACTATTAATTTGTTTGACAGAAAAATTTGGCAGAGAATGTAAGCGAAATATGGGACTCAATAACACTGTCGTTTATCTTCAAAGTACACCTAAATCAAAATTCGTTTAACTATAGAACTTTCTATGTGCAAAATATATATCCTTTGGATTATGAACTGGAAGCTAAATACAAACTCAAAGAAATAAAACAAGTAAAAATTTATTTTTTTATCACCAGATACAAAATCTAGATATAATACAAAAATTAACATAAAAAATTCAATATCTCTCTCCAGGATTCTACAATCAATCCGGAGCCAAAAAAACATGTCGAAGATGAAAATACTGATTGCTTCAAATTGATAATTGCGTTGGTAGAATTAGCGGAAAATGTAGGACCTCCAGAAGTGACTACAGAAATGCCGACATTAGTAGAGCAAAATCGTAAAGGAAACTAAATACTCAGTTTTGCTTATTTATATTTCTTTCAAAACATTATTTTTTTACTTAGAATTTTGGTTTAGTATGAGAAACAATTATATTTATTTTTAGAGATAAATCAATTTATTAATTATTTTAAAAATAGTCTGATTATATTTAAAATAATCTAATAAAAAACCCAATGCGTAGCACGGGGATAAAACTAGTAAATAAAGTAAAATAAATAATAACATAAGTTGCTAATTAAAGAGGATAAGATATAAATATAGAGCTCAAGAATTACATATACTTAGAGCTTGTTGAGAAAAGTCATGAGTTTACGAGGACCGAATTGCTATGCACCTAAGATGATAATAGGATGATTTTCAATATCGAAGCGAATACCAGGCACCCCAAAACCAGAATCACCCTTGTACATGATCTCAAGACTAAGTGTGAATATCATATATAAAAAAGTAAGCATTATTTAAAGAAAGGCCGCTAAACGTGTTTATATAGTCCTTATAGAGTAATCAGATTTACTAGTGTAGAACATAATGACGAATAACTAAATAGTTGAACTCTTCTTGCATAAAAGCAGTTCTACGACCGATGTTAGTTTGGAGTTTATAAGCATTAGCAAATATCTCGAAAAAGACTAGATTAGTGGAGCTCGTTGTTTTTCTGATTTGCTTTTTAAAGAAGGTATTACGTCTAGGTACTCACAACCGCTCATTCTTGGTTGGAGATGTAATCAAACTGTTTTCACATGTGGGATGTTACATTTGATAGGGAAGGAAGTGTTAGCAATGAATCAGTTTGTATATGACAAACGATAGCAATCTCGGTAAACTTGCTATCTCTAGCAGCATACTTGGTGTAGCTTATCTTTCTTTAAAGAAAAAATTGAGTTTAGTTGTACCTACAACACTAGCAAAAGTGTCGTTTATCTTTATTTTTATTTATTTAAAAAGGATTTCAACATACCACATAATGGTGATAAGGGATTAGTAACAACATTGTATCTTTGATAAATATTTAATGTTGTTATGCAACCCCTTTCATCTAAAGGTTTTTTCGTTTATAAGAAATCATTTTCTTCATCATGCAATAAAAATTATTGCTCAGTTGACATGGAGCGTAATCGATTAACATTAAATAGTCATGAAGGACATGAGGAATTGAGAATATGAAACTCTCACAAATATAACCCTCCTTGAGAATGAGTTGAAACTTCGACCAAAAGATCGGTACAAGGAACATGATGGTGGATTGATAGTCCTAGTGCCCGAATATGAGGGAATTGTTTATGCAAAGCTTCAATTGGGGTAGCTATGATTAATATCAGAATATATAAACTAGAATCTAAGGAAAAGGTTAGCAATAAGATTTGAAATTTCAGATAATCGAAATTGAAATAAAAGATAGTGTTTTTACCCTAATAATTTTGGAACTCCTTTTTAAGAGGGAAAAGAAAATGGGAAGATGACAGGTTAAATCGAACCACTTGTAGGTAACACCTTTCATATAACCAGTAAGAGCATTTAAAAAATAAATACCCACTACAAGGGTAAACAGATGAGTTCGGATATTAATAAACTCTTATTGAATAAAAACGGTGATATTGTTCCTCCATTGATCAAGAATTTTGATTTTTGGGAAGTATCACAGTTTTGTGCTTGTTCCAGAAGAAATGAAACAAAAGATACGCAGTGATTTCAAATCCACAGGTTAATCGTACTTTGGAAACTTTACGTAAGGCATAAGTTTGATCTTTTTACCGAGAAGGTATACGGTTCGAGTCGAAAGGTCCTTCCCTTTTGGGCCAGTTGTGGGTGAGAAGGGAAGGAGATAATATATCTGGATATTATTGATTATTCTTTACCCAAAGAAGCATGAGGTATAGGCTTCATATAGATTAATCTAAAATCTCTGAAAATAAGTATACAAGTTGAACTTACAGTTTAATCGTAAACTAGAATTAAAACTAATTTTAGATGAATCTGGGGGCAAATGTGAGGTGTTAATCACCAAAAAGCTGATCCAGGGAGTATTTCAGATAAGTAAGAGGTTGAAAGTCATCAATGCATAATAACCAGGCCCTAAGATATAAGTGAAATTAAAACTAGTTTTAACAGGTACAAAATCAGAACAGAAGTACCAGTTATCCAAGGCACTGATATGACATAATTTAAAGTTTAATTAAAGTTAATTCTCAAACTAGCTTTAATTAAATTGGTAGGAAATATGTAGAAACAAAGTATCTCATCTACCCGTAGCTGGAATCCATTAGTGCTAACAGTTGAAATCTAAGAAAAAACCTAGAGTCAAGACTGATCATCACCTGAATCACGTGACCATAGGTCACGAGGTAACAACTTGAATCATACGAACATGATTACAACTATATGGAATATAAAGTTATAAGATGAGAAGTGAAGTGTCCGACATAAAAAGATGACTAGATATCGAAGACCTGGATTTTCATAGATGGAAACAAATTAGTTATTTGTAGTTGATTCGTTGACAAGATGAGCACCTGAAGAAGCTGGAATATGCAAGAGTGACGTTTCCAGGAGGAGGTGGGAAATGTAAAGTGTTCTACTGAGTCCCAATAAATATATAAAATATAATTGGTCCCCAATAATCACACAATAAACATGTGGATCATCCCTTGTATTTATAGCCAGTGAAGCTCATTTTGTAAACAAAATATGTTCTCATCAATAAACTTAATATTTAGCTTCTCTCTCTTAATTATTTTTTTTCTGTTCTACTCTTCTTTACATTAACAAGATTTAGAACCCTAATTCTAGATTCTAAATCTAGGTACAATATCAGTGAATTATCTAAGAATTCACATCTAAATCGCAATCTAAACTTTGTGAAAGTACGAATCCTGACCAACAAATAATCACACCTTCATTGGGTAAGGGTCGCTCGCATAATTCATTGGCTAATCTTTGTATTTTTGGGGTTTTTCAGATTGAAATTTTACTTCCTAAAGCTTCAAAGACCATCTTTGTATTATTGGGTTAAAATAAATATTGATGGGTGTTTACTAGGAAATTTGGTTCTCATTGGTTGTGGCGTTGTTTTTCGTAATTATAATTGCTTGGTTATGGGTACTTTGGCGCAATCGATTGGAGTGGGTAACTCGGTTTCACTTGAGTTTTGGGGAGTTGTTATTGCTTTTAGGATTGCTCACTTCAGGGGTATGACTCGAATTTAGTTTGAATATGACTCAATGTATGTCATTAAAGCTTTATCAAATTCCTTGGTGCCTCGGAAACTAGCAGTGCTAATTGCATAAAATTCTTATCATTTATTTAGTTTAGGTACTCACATATTTATAAGGAGGGTAATGCATTGGATTATTTGTTGGAAAAAATAGGAGTCTCTACAGGTTCACAGTGATGAAACTAGCCACCAAATTTGTTCCACTATGGATATCGATTAATCGAGTAAGTCTGTCTTTCGCGTTTTATAGTTCATTTATTTTTTTCTCTTTGTTTCATTGTCAGGTAGTGGCATAGTCCCTACCAGTGAAGTCGATCTCCACCATCTCTGCTGAGATTCTCGGTATCGCCCTTGGGATGAGATGAAACTTACAATCTCGCCAAGACAAAATTTTACCGGCAAACTCGACCAAAACCAATTAACTCGACCTGATTTGGCCGGAATCTGCCGGGATCTGTAGGCATGATTTATGTTTAAAAAAATCTAAGAATAATAGAGTTTTCGTTTCTTTCGTCTAATTGAATCGAAGCAACTTTTTCAAAGTAGTTCTAGCACATTTCGAGAAGAAGGAGCAAAAGATGGTTAATGCTTTGATTCATCCAAAACATAAAAAATAAATCAAAACAAAAATCAAAACTACTTAGTAAATAAAACAACAACTGATTAAATTCTTAAAAATTGATTGATCATCATCAACACAAGTAAAATTGGGGATGTCACTGTACTTAACCGAACGACTACTGGTTGTCCCGTATTCGAATCTGTTAATTTTTATCGAATATCTATATCTGATAATTAGCTGACAGATAATCGAAATTTATTTTCATGTTCGAATTTTTTAAGATTAACTGATATTGGATAATCTGATTATTCTCCAAAAACTTTACAAGAAAAAAAAAATCTAATTTGGTTGTATGTGTTTAATCACTTATTCTTCTCGTGATTCTAAGATTGTAACACCAAATTAATTTTGATAAATTTGTCATTCCTTTATTCTTTTTTCGAACAAAATCATCAACACACCTAAAATTATTAAGTAAATTTAATCTATAAAGGTAGTTATATATATATATATATATATGTATATTTATTTATTTATGCGGATAATATACTATAGGACATTAATATTCCCGTATTCGTATCTGAAAAGGAAAAATTATCCGATAAAATATATATATATCCGTAACTAATATATAAAACTTTGGATAATATCCTAAATTTTTAGTACAGACTCGGATGGATACCGGATACTTAATTATCCGTTGGTATACCTAAGTAAAATAAAGCTCATATCTTTTAAGGTACCAAAAAACTTTATGAATAGTGAAGACTGATACAAGAAAATAAAGAGAAAAGATTGAGAAAGTGGGTGAATGAATAGGATATGAATAGGATATGACAGACATTCAATTACAGGAAGAGTAAGAAGGACGAGGAAGATGAAAATAAAAAGATGCAGCAGATGTTAGGATTTTATTTGGTTACCATTTTGACCCAAAAATGTATACATTACTCCTAATATCAAAAAATTTCTTAAAAACTACTCCCTCCGTTTCAGGAAAAGAATTACTTTCTCTTTAAATTTTTGTTCCAACAAAAGAGTTACTTTCATTTTTAATATAACAAACTTTCAAAACTACCCTTATTATTTTAAGAAATGTTATTATTCTCATTATAAAGATATATGTAGTATTAAACTTTTTGTTAGGGTAAATCTGAAAATAAATTACAAAAGTTATTCTCTCTCATCTTGCCTTAATAATTGTGCAAATAGGAAAAGTAACTCTTTTCCTGAAACGAAGGGAATATAATAATTATAATATATATATATATATATATATAAAGTGGAGGTGTAATAGAATGTATAGAATACTTGGTATGTGTATAAAATTTGGAATTTACGATTTTAGAAGTTCCTCCGAGATTTTATCGAGAATCTCTTCGAGGTAAATTGTCCCAATATCTCGGCCAAATCTATAGTTCTTTCATCTATGTATTGGGCGGATATAGGTAAAGAAATTCAGGGTAAAATAAAGGGAGGAATAGAAATCCAAAATTGATTACACTAGTCCCTGCTCATTCTGCTTTTGTATTTTTTTGGGATTAAGTTTTATCGGAGCTTTGTTTAAGAAAAAATGTACTATATAATTATATTGCTCCAGGAAACGCATAAAATGTCATTATTGCGGCCCAAACATGTGACCTTTTAGTTGCACATGATCACTCGGCTCAAGATGTGATGATTTAATTTCTTATACAAAATGAGGCCTTCGGAAAACCATAGATGGATTTAGAAAGTTGACTGAGCGCGATGAAAATATGGACATTCACCACCTTCAGTTCATTAAAGTGTGCTTACTTGCACACTTTAATTATGTTGATTCAGAAGATAAGATCACGGTGTATTTATTGCACAAACACATTGATTTCGTATAGGTATTTATGTACTTTGTTAACAAAAAAATGTGAGAAACATAACCGCATGGTAGAAAGTCGGATACACTTAAATGAAGAAGGCTGATATAGGGGTTCCCAAATCAATAGAGGGGCTCCCAGTTGAGCCGAGGTGACCTAATTTTAGGATAAGGGATGTCCTAGGGGTAAAGTTAAATGTCTATTTTACCCTTTACCCAATAAAAAGAAGACAAATTTATCCTTTAATTAAAATTTTTCATCTCCTCCATATCTTCTCCTTCTTCATTTTAATCAAATTTCTCAATCGAATCAAAATTTTATCGCCGATTAAACTCCCAATTTCGTGATGAAGAATACTAATAAATGTATAGAAAGTAGTAGTGATGACAATCCGGATAAAACTAAATTACACTAACTAATTTGATGAAATCACGATTTGAAAGATTGATTTTTTGTTGTACAGAGAAACTTACGGTTGGGTTTCATGTCGAACCCAACCGTAACACCAAGAACACCATTTTTGCCCAGATTTACGGTTGGGTTTTCAACCAAACCCAACCGTAACTAATTTGTTCTTCATATTACGGTTGGGTTATTAAACAAACCCAACCGTAACTTCAAATGTAGGAGATGAAGATTCAATTAAAATTTACGGTTAGGTTTTCAACCAAACCCAACCGTAACTAATCTTCAAACCCCAATTGTAAAATTAGATAAATATATTTTGAGATTTTTTTCATTTCTATCTTGTAGAGAATCGAAAGACGGAGCTAACCAAAAAAAAATGAGGTCAATCGGACATCGTATGAAGGAGTTATGATCAAAACGGTGACATTTTTATTTGTATCCAGGAAGAATTACGGTTGGGTTGGGCCAATAAACCCAACCGTAACTCTGGGCTCTTGAGGCCCAAAATGCTCAGAATTACGGTTGGGTTAATTGGCCCAACCCAACCGTAATTCTTCCTGGATACAAATAAAAATGTCACCGTTTTGATCATAACTCCTTCATACGATGTCCGATTGACCTCATTTTTTTTGGGTTAGCTCCGTATTTCAATTCTCTACAAGATAGAAATGAAAAAAAATCTCAAAATATATTTATCGAATTTTACAAGGGGTTTAAAGATTAGTTACGGTTGAGTTTCAATGCAAAACCCAACCGTAACTATATCATGAAACATGCAACTAACATAATTAGTTACGGTTGGGTTTTTAGCCAAACCCCAACCGTAAATTCTACTGATAACTCAAAATTTGGAATCTCTAATTTGTTGATTTTTCGGTTTTTGTGTGTTTGAATGACCCAATTTACCTACAATCTAGTTAAAATGGTTGAATAACTTCAAAATTTGGATTTTAAAACTCAAATTTGACCTTAAAAATCAATGCTAAAAAGGATGAGTTACGGTTGGGTTTTAAGCCAAACCCAACCGTAACTATGTGTTCAAAGGGTGTTCATAGTGTTCTTGAGGTTACGGTTGGGTTTGGAGTCAAAACCCAACCGTAACTGAAGGTGTTCTTCGGTGTTCTTGGTGTTACGGTTGGGTTCGTAATGAAACCCAACCGTAACTGTCTCTGAATCACACAAAATCAAAATTTCAATTCGTGATTTCATCTAATTTGAGCCATAAAATGATCAAGATTTTAATCTAGAAAGACCTAAATGGTTACTATGGTTGATTGAATCAAAAACTAGGGTTTAAAAAAAAAACGAAATTTTTTTCTCACATTTCATCTAGTTTTTCATCCCCAAATCACAAATCAAAAAAAAAAAAAAAAAATTGATTTCAATTTGTGTTAGTCAAGGATTAAGTTTAATTAATCATGATTAGCTTAATTAAATTTTCACTTATTAAGATAATTAACATATTAATGAAGGGTGATTTGGGTATTATGAAAATATTATGGATAAGGGGTTTTTGAGTTTTACTTCATAATGTCCCTATTTCATCTTATTATTGGAGCCCCTCTATTGATATGGGAGCCCCTATATCAGCCTTCTAAATGAAGCTAAAATAACTGTCCCAAAGTTAAACAATTACACCTTCATGAAAAATGTGTACTTTAGCCTCTAGTATCTTATTATTCTTAAGTCAGTAATGAAAATTGACGGTGCTAATCAACCATGGTGTTAAAGTGGTGTAATTATATAATAACAAGATCTAATTCAGACAAGGCCAGGTGATGCCACAGTCAGAAGCTAGTGAAACTCAACAAAATAGATTTGCGACGTAGTAAAAGAAAAAGAAGTGTAACTGATTAGGAATATATTATATGGAACCAGAGTACTTCACTGAGTGGCGTTGTCGATAAATCTTCAACTTTATCTTTCTTTTTAGTAAAGTAGTGATTAGTAATTAATTAAATCAATTAACAAACAAACACTCACTAATAACGTTTGAAAAAACACTCCATATAATTACAAGAAAACACTGCTGATCAGTCTCACTCCACCACTACTACTCAGAACCAAAAACCCTTTTCATGGCTTCTCCATTTCATTTAAAACATATTCTCTCTTTACTTCTTCTTCTTCTTCTTCTTCCATTGATAATCTCTTCATCATCGATTCATCATCATCAACTGATCAAAAGGTTAAGACTTTCATATTTAGAATAGATGAAGAAACAAAACCAGCAGTTTTCCCATCTCATACAAACTGGTACGCGTCCTCATTCACATCATCGTCAAAAATCTTACACATTTACGACACAGTCTTTCACGGCTTCTCAGCTTCGCTAACTAAATCAGAAGCTGATTCAATTTCGAAAAACAATCCATCATCAGTATTAGCGGTGTTTGAAGATCAACGTAGAGAGCTACACACAACTCGTTCTCCACAGTTTATTGGTTTGAGGAATCAACATGGGCTATGGGCTGAATCTGATTATGGATCAGATATTATAATTGGGGTTTTTGATACTGGGATTTGGCCTGAAAGAAGAAGTTTCTCTGATTTGAATTTAAGTCCTGTTCCTTCTCGTTGGAAAGGTGTTTGTCAATCTGGTGTTCAGTTTAGTTCTAATTCATGTAATCGGAAAATTATCGGTGCTAGATTTTTTGCTAATGGTCATGAAGCTGGGTTTGGTGGTGGTGGAGGACCTGGTTCTGTGAATACATCTGTGGAATTTCGATCACCTAGAGATGCTGATGGGCATGGTACTCATACTGCTTCCACTGCTGCTGGGAGGTACGCGTTTAAAGCGAGTATGTCTGGTTATGCGTCTGGGATTGCGGAAGGGGTTGCACCCAAAGCTAGAATTGCTGTTTATAAAGTTTGTTGGAAAAATTCAGGTTGTTATGATTCTGATATTCTTGCTGCATTTGATTCTGCTGTTAATGATGGTGTTGATGTTATTTCTATCTCAATTGGTGGCGGTGATGGAGTTTCGTCTCCGTATTATCTTGATCCTATTGCAATTGGTTCTTATGGGGCGGTTTCGAAAGGGGTTTTTGTTTCTTCATCGGCTGGGAATGATGGACCTACTGGAATGTCTGTGTCAAATGTTGCTCCATGGATTACTTCAGTTGGAGCGGGAACGATTGATCGGAATTTCCCCGCGGATGTACTTCTTGGTAGTGGTAAGAAACTTAATGGCGTTTCTTTATATGCTGGAAAACCATTAGATGGGAAAATGTATCCACTTGTTTATCCAGGTAAATCTGGTTTGTTGTCCGCATCATTATGTATGGAAAATTCACTTGACCCTGCACTTATTAAAGGAAAAATTGTCGTCTGTGATCGAGGAAGTAATGCTCGAGTTGCTAAAGGTTTAGTAGTGAGAAAAGCTGGTGGAGTTGGTATGATTTTAGCTAATGGTGTATCTAATGGTGAAGGTCTAGTTGGTGATGCACATATAATTCCTGCCTGTGCTGTTGGTTCTGATGAGGGTGATTTGGTTAAAGCTTATATTGCATCGTCTAAGTCGGCAACTGCAACAATTGTGTTCCGTGGAACTGTAATTGGACTAAAACCAGCTCCAATTGTTGTTTCCTTTTCAGGAAGAGGACCAAGTGGTTTAACACCTGAGATTCTTAAACCTGACTTGATTGCTCCTGGTGTTAACATTTTGGCTGCTTGGACTGATGCAGTTGGACCAACTGGTTTAGAATCCGATACTCGGAAATCAGAATTCAATATACTTTCTGGTACCTCAATGGCTGCTCCTCATGTTAGTGGTGCTGCTGCTTTACTAAAATCAGCTCATCTAAATTGGACTCCTTCGATGATTCGTTCCGCAATGATGACTAGTGCGCGAAACAACGACAACCGGTTCCAACCAGTTATGGATGAATCAACTGGTAAATCATCTACTCCTTTTGATTTTGGTTCGGGGCATCTTAATCTTGATCTTGCAATGGACCCGGGATTAGTATACGATATCACGAATGCAGATTATGTGAATTTCTTATGTTCAATTGGTTATACTAAAGACAATTCAAGTAGATACTAAAGCAGTAGCAAATTGTGCAACAAGAAGAAAATCACAACCAGGGGATCTAAACTATCCGTCAATCTCAGCAATATTTTCAAGCTCAGGTAAAGGGGTGACAACAAAATCATTCATTAGAACAGTCACTAATGTTGGTGCAGTAAATTCAGTTTACAGACCCAAGATTGAATCACCAAAAGGGGTTAAAATAAGTGTGAAGCCAATAAAATTGGTGTTCACAGAAACAGTTAAGAAGCTGAGTTTTGGCGTGTTTGTGTCCATGGATAGTCATAACATGGTTATGGATGACTCAGGTGGTCTTTATGGATATTTGTCTTGGGTTGATGGAAAGCATGTGGTAAGAAGTCCAATTGTTGTTTCCCAAATAAATCCGTTGTGAATAAAAGCAAATCTCTCATCATCCTAGGGCTAAAATTTGATCAAGGTCCCCCACTTCAACGGTCATTTGTGGGGCCCAATGTAGCAGACTCAGCTACTTGTTTAATCGGGGAGGAAAAAGAAGAATGGGGTGTGTTTCTTCTGTTTGGTAGTTGTTGCTGCTGTGATTTTATTCTCCTTTTTTGGTTAGAGAGAGCGAGGAAGGAGGAATGTGATTCTCTCCTTTCCTGCAAGATTAGATTAATTAATACTGAGATGATCAGATTGTTGTTAGTTTATTTTGACTGTTTTAGGAGTGGAATACTGGAAAGAAGTGTGTGTATTTATTATGGCCGTTACTTACAAGTTCTAGTATTGTTCCTTTCAATATTAATGGTGGTTTCTGGTTCTGGAAGATTTTATGGGTTTTATTCTGCATATGGGATGGGGGCAGTAGGTGGAAATATGTCAGTGATGATCTTAATACATTGTCTCACTTGATCATACAAGTTTAATTTATGAATTATTTTTATTTTATTTTATCTTTTTACTTAAAAATATGGGGAGTAGTATCATATTTTTAAACACGTGTATGAATCTTCCTGCTCTGGTTAAAGCTTCATCCAAGGTCTAATTTTCAGGTACCATAGAATGTGTTGAGCTGCTTGTCTACTTCTACTCCGGTAGTTTAATTGAAGATAAAGGCATAATCCAGCAAGTTTGGGTCAAAGTTAGATGGGGGAGTGGGAATAACTGAGAATTTCAAGGGAGGGGGAATTTCGGTTCCAAGGCATGTAAAAAACGCCTTTTTATGCCACCTAGGGATGTGAAAATGTGTCCCAAGAAATAATATAATAGAAATAATACAACTCACCGATCAAAAAAAAAAAAGTGTTATAACTCGATCTTCCTTGACCTTCGGGTAGGTGCCCGCATTTATGTGCCGGGAATTTGCTTTAAAGGCTTGTATCGGGGAGTTGTGGTAGCTCATAGTGATGTTATCGACGACTTTGTACCCTACTTTACGGTCCCAAATGAAAAGGGTTATAAGCTAATGCAAACACACACAAAAACGTAAAAAATGAGGTTTAAGTTGGACATGATGAATTGAACTAAGTTGGCATCTGCTCCTAAAGAGAGCAACACTAAACGGGTTCGATAGTGCTATAGACGATTAGACAACTAGTAATTCTCAGTTTAACAAATGATAAGACAATAAGACCTGTAATCTTACCCAGAGCCTGTATATGACGAGAACCTTGTGATTACTAAACTGAATACTTGGCATTACCAGGGTTTATGAGGTACAAAATCAACATAGCTTTATCTAAGTTGACAGACATTTGTACACTAACTCTCATTGATGATTCAGGAAAATGAAAAGAAGCTAGAGGAGAATCTTCGGGTTGGAGAACCAGGGAAATTTCTGAAATAAATCACACAGAAGTATTCCAATGGACAACAGAGCTAAGTGGAGACAACATTGAATTCCAATGTAACTTAGAACCAGTTATGTAGCATCTTGTGGGAATGTATACAAAAGCAAATCAAGAAAGATTCAAAAATAGTTCCTTGTTCGAAGGTTAGAAAAAATTCTCAAATTCTAAAATTATGTCTTTCAATTTAGTTAGCAGACGAAACAATGCTCTTACAGCAACTTATTAGTTTAGTGTAATAAATCCATCACTACAAAAAGATGGAAAAACAAAACACCTTTTGAATCTGATTAATCATTTCAATACAAAAACTGATATAATCAATGAGCTGTCTAAAGCTTATAATCCTCTTACGAGGGTTTAAAGGTTTTCCTTTGAAATTTTCTTATAAAAAAACAAACTGTAAATCAGACATTCCTTCTTCTTTTTCTTTCGTTTCCCTGCTGGTGTACTTCTTGCTAAAGCGTGATTGGAGGAATGGTAAACAGTCAAATACATACCTACTCTTTCCCCCCTTTTTTTCTGACTGACTGACCCGGATCACCAACCACCACCACCAACTTATTAATAATCACAATGACTGAAAGATTGAAAGGTACTTCCCCAAATTTCTCAGTGCATTTTATCAAATTACAACATAGAATTTAGTACACATCTTTTTTTTTCCTTTTTTTGGTTCTTTACTTGCTTTGTGACGGAAATATTGTATAAGCACGACGTTGCATCAATTTCTGCTTCAAGTATAAGTTTTTTCGTGGAGTAGTCGGGTTAAACAGAGAAGGAGCGAGTACAAACGTGGACTATAAGTTGCGCTGTACGTGCAGATGATGTTGTGTTAACACCAGTAATCTCAGTGGTGGCTGATCACATCAATTTATCCATGCACAAGCCATTGTCATCGTATTACCAGTTACCTGAATTTGGAATTCGTCAACAACAAATTTAATACCAATCAAAAAATAAAAAAAATCATTTGATCAACAATTGTCCACGTAATTTAGCCTGCACGATAATCGTCTTTCAAAGGGTTGTAACTTGTAAGTACCCTAGTGCTAGTAGTCAGTCAGCCCATAATAACAAGTAGCAGTTTGGAAAATTGTGCCACTTTCACCAAGTTTGTTCAGACAGTTCCATTTTGCTGGCCCATCTTGAAACCTACAAGGGTATTCGTATTACCACAAGTAGCGCCTAACAGACATGGTTTGCTGAATAGCTGACCAAGTTAGATATGATCAGGCATATGCGATGTGCCCCTACGCAAATGAAAATCTAGATAAAGGAGACTACAAAAAGAAAAACTCGTTGAATTTGAATGCTGCAACAATAATCTAATACAATTAGTAGTTCATAAGACCAAGGTTCAATTTCTCTATTATCGCATAAGTTCCTTTAAAACTTCCTCACCTTAAAACATACAGACGAAGAACAAAAGAAAAGAAACAATAAAACAATCTTTCTGAGCAACAAATATAACTATTTTCTCTTCTTCCAACTTCCGAAACTATAGTCGGACCAATATAAGTTACCTTCTACAAATGAACAGAACACTTGTTACAGAAATGAAGTTCAAATTATTGCTATCCGGATTCAATGAAAAATGTAAGAATAAACCCAACATTTTCATTCAACTGTTGATAATTATGAGAGAAGGAGGAGAAGAGATATACAGAACAGAGTACACGGATTGAGTCATGAACCCAACTTCCTTGGCTGCAAATTGCTTTCTATGAAAACTTTGACAACAAGACCAAAAATTTAAGAAAAACATAAGGCAAATTAAGGAAGTTAAAGCAACAGAAAAAACAGCAGACCTACAAATCTTTTTTTGTTTCTTTTTCTTCTCCATCTATTTTCTTCACATGAATCCGATTATACCCAATGTGCTTTCCAGCCTTATTCAGTTCAACTAAATAAGCCAATGGGCTCATCTTTCTTCCTTTCTTCTGGCCTGTTTCCGGCATTCTCATTTCCTTCTTTCTTTTTTTACAACCTTTTCTCCCTAAACAAAGACACGAGGTTCAACCACGACAGGGAGGAACCTATATTGAATAAAACATATTCTTACTGCCATGGTGATTTTTGTTTATAACCTACAGGGTACAGGTCCCATCCACCATCTGGTTCTTTCCTTTTCATCCCTGACCCCATTGCCTGAGACGAAGAGGATCTCATTGGATCTTCCATTAATACGCCGCCTTGTCCTGGAATAAACAGCTGCCTAAAACCACCATGTGGGTCTCTGTTCTCTGACGCATCAACAACTGTCATCCCTGAATTCAAATCAAAACTAGGCCGCATTGTCATAGCCCCATTCATACCAGACACATGACCGGTTGTGCTGCTCATGAGGAACTGTGGACGGGAGTAGTTGGGGGGGGCAGCCACAGAGGAGCCCATAACCTGTGGTACGACAGGGGTACCTCTTGAATCTACCATGTAATGAACAGAACTAGAACCATACATACCTTGAGAGAGAGGCATGGATGGTCCCGCTGCTGTAAAACCATTGTATCCAAAGACTGGAGAGGGTGTACAAGTCATTGTAGAGCGCATTCCTCCCCCTCCACCAGCTCTTGCAAAGTCTGCAGAACTGGGGAATTCTGATGTCTGTCCATTTGGGAGAAAGGAGCGAGTTTGAGGGACAAACTCTTTCCTATTAAGCTCCACTCGTGTTCCCAATATTGAAATAACAGGATCATCCAGTTTAGCACCTCCAAATCCATTCATGTCCAGGGATTTTCCCATATCAGGGCGTTGATCATTTGAATGTTCAAAGAAAGATGGATTATCATTCAAATCAAAGTTCCTCATGGAAGACGACGGCCTTGATGAGGACGATGACGCTGGAGACGTGCTGTAATGTCCATTTCTTTGGTGGTAAACGAACCCTCCTTCCACCTTCCAATCTGATGGCGTCTCCTCATTGTCATCGGAGCGGTTCAGGTCCAACTTGAGCCTCTCTGCCCGTCTAGAACTCACTTCAACAGAAGATTCCCCAGAATGGAGATCAGATGTTGCTGGAATCTGCTTTGCTAACACTGGATCAGCGACTCCACCAACATCACCTTCAGCTACGTTCAAATCAATATCACGGAAGTCTTGTCGCTGCTTTGAACTATGGCTGCTTCCTGAGATACTCTTCTCTGCCTCCGGAGTCCTGCGAAGAAATGCAGGACGAAAGGCACTTGTTGCAGCAGATCCTTTCCATCCTAGTTCTCCCTCAAAATGGAGCGGAGCCATGGGTAATCTAGGAACTGCTGCTTTTGAAGCAGAAACAACAGTGACTGGTGCGGAGCCAGAAGCTATAGAGCCACAAGGTGCAGAGGTGGGAGTCATAGGATGATCCGTCTCTTCCATGCAGACATCGTCATTCAGATCAAAGTCGCACATGCTTTTTTCAGTGTTAACCACGGGTTCTTCAGTAGTTTCAGTGACCTGAGAAGAGTCTGGACATGGCATACAATCTTTATTTTTGTCTATGATCTCAGAACTCATTTGAGTAGTTATTCTGTCCAGAGAAAGGGTCTCAGGAGAAATATCTTCACCTATATGGACCTCATCTTCTGGTTCAGTTGCAGGATGCTCTTGCTCGATGTTTATAGAATCGGGGCTACCAGGATCTGCAACTCCACCAGAGTTTTTCTCAGAAGAGGTGCTGCAGAACTCTTCCCTATAATCAACTACCAGTTGTTCCACTTCTTTAGCAACTTGCCGAGCAACCTCTAGTGCATCTTCACCGCCATATTCAAGTTCTGCATCTGATTTCTTTTTGTCGATGGTATCCAAAACTTTTGTATCTTTCTTTGATTTTGATACATAAGCAGCAGATCCATAACCCTTTCCTCCCCCAACCTTCAAAACTGACTCAGCAGCAGCCTCTTTCACATAGCCTAGTGCTCCGATATCCTCTTTTTTAGATGAAGAAGAAGAATCCAGATCCTCCGGCTTTCTCAAGACACTCCTAGTTCTCATTAGCAAAACGTTCGAATAGCGCCCGCCAGTTGGGTCTGCAGCCTCATGCTCCACAGTGCTTCTAGAATGCTTTTGCCCTCCACCGTTGACCATCTCACTGTTCAGTTCAGAGGCTGGAGTATCACTGACGCGATCAGTAGCAAGATTCTTCTTTAGACCAAACTCGCTCTCTCTGACATCAAGATTGGTTCGAGTAACCGATTGTGTTGCACCATTCTGCAGAGTAATACGACTTGAGGAAGAAGATGAAGCAGAAACTGAGCATATTTCCTTCCTACCACGCGAATCCTGGCTACCTTTTGATGCAATGATCTCTTTTTCATCACTAGAGATAGGTTTCAACTCTGAAACATCTGAAGACCTCCCCTCAATGTTACTTTCTACAGGAGCTGGCAAGTGGCAAACTCCCATAGATGAAGTTCTGTCTTCCACACTGGAAAGGCTCTCTTGATGAGGCTTTGACTCAGTAGACAAGCCCCGTCGATCTTTTTCTGCCCCATCCTCCTTACACACAGAACTCAAAGATGTTTGATGGTTATCCCGGTAATTAAGGTGTGCAATCTTTACATCTTTCGCATTCTCCAACTGAGAACTATCAGAGCACCTTGAGTTCCCCTTTTCAACCCCAGCTGACTGGTCTACCAGATTATCTAAATTAGCACTTCCATCCGAAAGTGATTTATCAGCAATTGAATCACCCAGGCACCCACTATCTACAGCGCCAATTACACTGATTGGCTCAATCCCATTGCAAGAGGACCCATTAATCATCTCAGCAACTTGGTGATCCGTGACTTTTTTGCTACTTCTCTGAGACCAGCTATCAGACAAGGTTCTAGCTTTCTCTTGGACAGTAAAGTTCTTCACGTCAAAAAGATTTTTTACAGTTTTACCTATCCCAGAAGAAACTGACCTGTCACCGTCTATGGGCAGCTTTTCTAGAGCTCCCAATAACGCAACAATAGATTCTTCCACAGAGCTGTCACTCGTGACACTTAAACATTGTCGGGCTTCCTGAAGCCAGCGGTCAAGGAAATGTAGCCCCTCCAACTTAATAAAATGATCAAGAATGTCCTTGTCCTCTGTGGCTGCTAAAGTACTAGCCACTGTGCACCACTGCCTGGCTGTCTCGCCGATGTTCGTCACAACTGTAGCTTTCTCTTCCTTCATCACAGAAATCAATTCTTCGACTCTGGCAAGAGCCATGAGCCCATCCTTCATTTCAGTTAGAGTAAAAAAATCTTCTAACGTCATATTCTTTCACAGCATCTAGGTCCAACTGAGCTTTTAAGCAGCTCTTGTAACATGCTATAACCTCTAATTGCTTACTTCTGCACTAGCAATGAGAAAAGATTCCTACACAATACAGAGAACCAAATCAATATGATTCTCCGTAACATGACATAGATTACGAATAAGAATAACAGATACAGTCAAGCATGAGACTTTCAAGAGCAAAAACAAAACAACATGCTTATAATATCTCCACATGCACATTAACAAAGCTAGGTTATCCGCTGTAGAAACTAGCCTATTCCGACATTCCATGTTTGTGCTTGGCTGTTCCAGTGATCATAACCTCGTTATGCAGAAAAGCAAACATATCACTTTCTTAGTAGGTGGGTTCCGTTCTTCTCACCAAAAGAAAATTGAAACACTCTAACGAGTTTGGAAAATGTATAGTGTATGGTAATCCTATATACT
This sequence comes from Papaver californicum, assembly GCA_023531435.1. Lineage (NCBI taxonomy): Eukaryota > Viridiplantae > Streptophyta > Magnoliopsida > Ranunculales > Papaveraceae > Papaver > Papaver californicum. Next base: position 475,272 of record JAJJMC010022576.1, read on the forward strand.
TAACAACTAATATTAATTAGCTTAGCCAGAGATCCCAGTGGTTCATATATTAAAACCCTATAGGAAAAATTAACCAGGTCTGCAACTTTCAAAAAGGAACCAATCAAAGAGCTAGACAGGTTATACGAGCTAGCTTTTCAATTAGTTGCAATGAAATTTTCTACAGAACGTGTGCAGTTTAACACGATCAATAGCGTTCGCAGTGCACTTACATTCTATCTATGAGTTTGGATGAGCCAAAAAATTCAACAACAGATGCATAACACTTAATTTTTCCCACCTCATCTGCGCCAAGAGAGAGCCAAAAAGGATTGAAGCACATCAATGAACGCAAACAATAACCAACACCAGTGATAAACAACAGAGAGAAAATAAAAATAGGAGCAAAAGCAAAGCAATTTCTATGGTTAATTACCTGAAACTTTCAAGGAAGTGGACAAATAGATATGTTGAATGGCAATTTAGAACCCCGGCAACAGAAGAATTAGGCAATAAGGAACAAGTGAAATCTGAAACACAAACAAATTACTGATTAAGCAATTCGAACCTCAATCAACAAATTGATTAAATAAAAAACTCAAGTCATTGAATTCATTAAAAAGAAATCTAATTTCCCACGAATGAAATCCTCCACTTACTATTAACAAAAAAACAAAATCTTAAAATTCAGAAAAACAGAAGATCGAAAACCCAAAACAAACAGAAACCCTAACTAATATATCAAACCTGGTATTAACACGAGTAAAGTTTATCAGTATAGAAATGAAAAAGAGAGAGATAACAATGAAACAAAGATTTTGAAAGAAAAAAAGAAAATCATTTCTAAGCCAAAAAAATATCATGAATTAATAAAACACAGAAGGAATGAATAATTTAGAATAATCATGAAAAAGATACCAACTTTTCACCGTTTTTCATACACGATTGATGATGAGGAGGAAAAAAAAACCCTAACTTTCTCACACACACGAAAGATTCGATGAAACAAACTTATCTTTCACAAAAGAAAAAACTTACCTCCTAAATCTAGAATTCCTCTTCTTCTTTCTCTGTTCGTGTTAAGTCTCTTTCGTGGTGTTTTCATAAAACCCTGGTCTCTCTAGAGTCTGTTCGAATCAGAGAAGCAACAACATTTCTGCTGCTGCTGTTGTTGTTACACCGTTTTTTTGATTTCCTTTCCTTTCTCTTTTCTTTTTTATTTAATTAATTTCTGATACATACTCTGCTAATGTTTTTTTCCCTACTTATTCGTGTAACTCACACGCTTGAGAATTTTCAACGACGGAAGTCATACATATTTGACTCTCACCGGTTTGACCAGTCATTGGAAACCGGTGAAAATAGGATTCTGTACGATTTATGATTAGATTAAATTAAACAAGATTAAGACAGGAGTTAGTAATGTAATGAAGGTGGGTCATGTTAATGTCTATTAGAATAGAAACAAATGTGGTTTGGAGTAGGATTGGATGTCTTTTTTTATGATTAAAGAAGGTCAATTTACTTAGTCCTGTGATGGAGATAATGAAATATACAGGTACACGATGGTACATTACATACAAGTCTTCTTTTTTCTATAATATTAACAAATGGGTTTGTTTTATTAAAATTAAAAAAACGAATATACTAATAGTCTATGTTATAGTATTTTATGTTTAAGGTTTTGAATAGGACTGCACATATCCAACCCGCACCTATCATCCGATCCGTACCTGATAGTTTTGACCTGATCCGCATCTGATCCGTTGAGAAACGCGTCGGATGTAGGTGATAATTTTTTTTATCCGTTTTTTGACGGATCGGGTGCGGATGACACCTTCTCTCATCCGACTCATCCGCCCAACCCGTCAGAAAATTCCTTATTTGTTGGCCCTTGGATTAGATAGGGTTGTTTCATCTTGGCCGTTGATTTGATACGAAAAAAAAGTCTTATGTTCTGTCTTCTCCCGTTATGTTCTGTTATTTCTGTGTGTCTCTTAAGTCACATGGACGATGTAATGTTGCTCAAGTACAACAAGTATTGGGGAGAATATGAAAAAATAAATTCGTTGATGTTTATTGCTGTACTTCTGGATCCACGAGAGAAAGAACAAGGATTGTATGTGACTGTTGAAGATTTAGTTTTAAAACTTTAATTTTATTGTATAATTTTGAATGTTGGGACTTAGATTTTAAGATGATCGAATATCAGTTAAAATGGTTTATTAGGTGGCGCGCGTGAGGATTAAAAAAACAGCCAAGTCATGGAATTTCTTTGCATTGAATCTGGGCGGGTGAGCCGCACCCACCCGCACCCGACCCGCCGAAATGGCTGGTCAGACCCGACCCGACCCGTCCTACGACGGGTTAGGTACGGCTGAATACTCCAGTCACCCGCCAACTGGCGAGTCGGGTGCGGCCAAACCCGACCCACCCGACCCGATGTGCATCCCTAATTTTGAAATAAGGAATTTCATAGTTTAAAACTGAGTTTCAGTAAATGTTTAAATAATCGAATTGTATTGTAAACGTACCTAAAATAAAATACATTACAAGGCACTCTTTTTATTTATTTATCTCTATTGGTCATATGGAATCATATCTTATTTGTATAGTATTTCTAATAATATTTTAAAATTAATTTTCGACTATAAATCCTAAAAAAATTAATCTAAAGTTTGTATCAATCTAATGTTTGTATAATTTAAAGTCTGCATATATAAAACCAAAAATAAAAATGAAAAAAATTAATTAGAGAACAAACAAACTTACCGCATTCGACATCCTTAAAATAGAACGTATTTGTAGTCTTTCACTAACGTTCTAATAATGCTTGAACAACAACTATCCTATAGTGCTTAGGGGATAACAAATATAAATGATACCACGGATATCTGCGGACTCTTTCTTTAACTGCATCAGGGAGCCACTCATACACGATACTAAATTCAGTTAACCCACCTTTTAAGTTGGTATACTGAGTTCTCTCTAGATGGACTGATATATGACCATCCACTACACCAGTGCCCGCAAGGTGTCTAACCTGTTGGAATCCCTCATCTCTATCATGATCCCAGCTCACTTCACTCTTTGGGCCTTCCCTTGGTTGTCCATTTTTGTTTCTTTTATTTGTTAACAAATTCATTGTCACATAAGATTTTTACAATAAAAACTTTAAATTAAATTTACCGAAGAGAATTTTAGTAGAATTGGATGTGAAATGTGAAGAAGAGGCTGTCTATTTATAAACGGTAGGAAGTTGATCATGAGCGATGGGAACTATGTCGAACGACATAGTTTCCATAGTTTAAAACTTTTTCCATACTTAAACATCCTGTTTGTCCAGCTACCTGGTTGGACAAAGGAACCCATTTGATATGGGTGCATAAGACTTGGGCTTACCCTCGATACATTTATCAAATTAGTGTTGACGAATGGAAAATTTTAATATGTGTGTTTACCCACTTTAAACCCTTGGATTCGTTGAGCTTTTTTGGTTATATTCTGGCTCTATTAAGTTATTTGGAGTATGCCACTTTAAATCCATTATAGTACGATACCTTATCCTAAATCGTCTCACAATAACATTTTGAAGGTGATAAACAATCAAAATAAATGAAATGACACAAGGATTCATGTGATTCAACAGTAAAACTGTTTACATCCAAAAGTAAAATAATTGGATTCATTAGTATGATCATATTCCCATCAATACAGAAGAAAAGAGAAGAGGAATAATCTATACCAATGAGATGAATTCATACAAATCATAATCATGTTAATCATGAATCAAATGAACAAAACAATTACATAAATTTCATACCTAAGCTCTTTGCTATCTCTTCAATGTATTCAGTCTAATTTCTCTTTAAATTTTCCCCAACCCCTTCTCATGTTTATGAGCTTGATATTTATAGCCAAATTGATGGGTCCCGCCAATCTTCCTTTCCACCTATTTATTTTTGTCCATTCTTGCTGCGATATATAATTCTGCAAAGTTTATTTGCGGTTTCTGCAAGGTCTAATTATTCTTCCCGCAAATCTTAACATGCGTACTGCTTGCTTCTTATAATTTCTTACTGGTTATCCCGCAGCTCTTCTGCGGTCTTGTAATTAAGTTATTGTTTTTTGGATTTGGATGGTTGTTGCGATCTTACTTGAATCATGGCATGTTTGACACGTAATTCTTTAAAGTGAATCGTCATGCTTTAGTTCTTTGCGTTCCGCTGCTTGTAAAGTCGATACGTGTCAGTCATGCATCAATATTCATTATTACTCTTTATTGTGTCAGGCTTTCCCGCAACCTGTTGTCAGTCGAGCAATTAAAGCCGTCTGTCTTGATCAGTGCACTTTACTTTCCCGCAACCTACGTGTCGGTCAGGCAGCAAGGTTATATGTTTTGTGTAGTGTGCCTTACTTTCCCGCAACTCACGTGTTGGTCATGCATTAATGTTGTCAGGTTCAAACTTTAAAGATTTTGCAGCTGTCAATTCAACGCTTTCAAAAGACTTTGTTCCAGTGTTTCTCGTCTCATCATAGCTCGTTACTCCTTCAATAGTTTTTACACACGTGTATCTCAGAATTTATTCTCTCACAAGGGTAATCCATTTGCATTTTGGATGAGTGTCGCGGCAAGGGAGTCGGAAAAAGTTTATTGCTTCTTCTAATTAGTTTTATCCTGTGACTGCTATCATTTGGCATCACCAACACTGGACAGTTCACTGTTCAAACTCTTTAAGTTTTTTTTTTCTTAAGGTCCGTGCGGTAGTTGTTAGTGACCTTAAATATGAGAGTCAGCTGACTAAACTCCTTCTCTTTATTCATTTATTTTAAACTTATTGTTTGTCTTTTGAGTTGTGGCCTAATAAACTACATTTATAAGATACTTTGCTTAGAATTTGTAGCTTGATGGCATCGTTTCTTTGTATTGCATTCGAATTGGCCCTATCAATGTATTATATGTTTACTCATCAAGAACTGTTATATTAAATTCTGGCTCTAGTTTTCAATTTTCAGATGGGTAAATATTATGGTCACCCACCAAACTCTAGTCTATCACCAAATTGTCAGGTAGATTAAGTGATGCTAACTTGCCTTCAGACTATGGAATTGCAAAGAGACTGTAATATATGTATCGCTGCAAATAGTTCAAAGTCTGAGGCAAGCTAGCATCACTGGAATATTACAACATTACTTACGTTAAAAAGCAGGGCAGAAGAAGACTTTCTACATTACATGAACCAGCAGGAAACTGTTTGAGAATTCCCCATTTCTCAAGGGGCATTCAAAATTAAGTCATTTTCTGGAAAGTGAAAATCATTATTGGACTTTAGAATACATTACTCATGTATGGGTGTTCCTGATCGAAGAGGGGACCACGTGGAACTTTATTCCCACGGGCCCCACCTGAGACACAATTCCCAAAGTGACACGTCATTACAAGATTTATCTCCGATAAGTCCGTTAGATGTGAATGTTCCTCTTTCCCGCGTCAAATATGAGGAGTAGATTCATTTCTTTACCAAATCCAAACCCGGTCAGTATCTTCAGTTCAGTTGATCATCTTGGATCTTCATCATTATCAACTAGATTTTTTTTTTCTTTTTTTTTTTTCCTAACAACGTACAGTTGCTAGAGTTGGTGGATCATAAAGGTAAGGTTTTTAAGGCCGACTGAGGGACATAAAAAAAAAGTTACACCGTGTAAAATTGGAAAGGACCTTAAGCCGGCTAGCCTAGTAAATGTCAAAAGGAAAAATCCTTTGTCGGTATTCTCATTCTTTGAAATAATCATTGATGCTTTTTGATGATTATTTAATGCCATTGCTGGCTGGAATTATAAATTAGTTGATCAGTTTCTCGAATACTTAGGGTTTTTGATCAGCCCGGAGAGAGAGGAATGTTTTCCATGGAGACAGTGTCTGTTCTACTGAAGGTTTTAGTTCTTGTTTGTGTTTTTGGTATTGGTAAAGGTAGTTTTATTAAGTATAATACTGATGCTGGTATTGTTGAAGGGAAATTGAATGTTCATTTGGTTCCACATTCTCATGATGATGTTGGATGGTTAAAGACAATTGATCAGTATTACGTTGGATCCAATAACACTATACAGGTTTGTAAAATAACTAAAAGAATTTTAATCTTATTTCATGGAATTTCAGTTTTTTTTGTTTGTTTGTTTCTTGAATCTGGTGGTTTGGATCAGGGGGCGAGTGTGGAGAATACTTTGGATTCAGTGGTCGAATCTTTAGTTCGGAATCCTGATAGGAAATTTATTTTTGCTGAACAGGTAATTTTGGAAATTGCATCTATCTATATTGAATTTTGTTTGTTGTTTATCTTGATTTCAGCTCTCATTGTTGGTTTTGCTTAAGCTTTACTATTGACGTATATGTGTGCACACTTGGCGTTGCATCTAGGGATCGTATGATGGTAACATACAGTTTAATCTTAATCTACTTGACAACAGATCATTCTCTAAAACCCACTAACTTTTTACATCATTTACTGTCGGCCTGTATGAAAGTTTAAGAAATGGTAACCATGTATGCATAGGGAATCAGGGGCACAGTGAGCATTTCTTGTGCATAATGGAAACAGCTCAAACATCCAAGACGAGTAATTTCAAGCCTCGTTACATAGGGTAGAGATGATTAGCAGCACTCTTAGTTTCAACCCTATATGGTCTTTCGTAATCAGACATGACATAAGTGTGGGCATTCTGACCAGTAAAATTGTAGACAGTTTTTGCATCATCTCCCACCAAAATTAGTTCTTCTCCACCAACTAAATAAGTGGTCAATATTTTACCTTAAGTAAATAAATTCTTAGGTGTAATGCATATATAATGTATGAAACTGCACATTCCAATCTATTAGTTTCCTATACCAATACACTTTTTCATTAAGTGTACCTTCATTATAACCTTTTGCTCTCTAGTTTTGTGTAGAAAATTAAGTTCTTCTCATGGTTTTTGCTATTAGGCCTTTTTCCAACGATGGTGGATGGAGCAAAGTGGGCAAACACAGGGAGTAGTTAGGAAGCTAGTGGATTCAGGCCAGCTTGAGTTTGTGTAAGTATCTTAGTATTGTAAAATCGATACATTTGGCTTTCTTAGATTTTTGTGATAGGCTATAATTGACATGTTTTGTATCAGAAATGGTGGCTGGTGTATGCATGATGAAGCAGCAACCCACTACATAGATATGATTGACCAAACTACTCTAGGCCATCGATTTATAAAGCAGCAATTCAACAAGACTCCTCGTTCTGGATGGCAGATTGATCCATTTGGACACTCAGCTGTGCAAGCTTACCTACTTTCGGCTGAGGTAAAAGCTCTACCTAGTCTTCTTTTCACTTATCTGGTAGGACTGCAAACATGTATTACTTCTCAAAGACTCGAGGGGATTCTCTGGTTCTCATGTATTACATTTGCTAACAATATTTTAGTGCGAGTGTCATATAAAATAGTGTTTTATTTGGATTTTGGAAATCTCTCCTTCTGTATTTATTTGAGGAAATTCTGATTACTGAATGATGCTTGGAATTTCTGTAGCTTGGTTTCGATTCTTTGCATTTTGCCAGAATTGATTACCAGGACAGAGCACAACGCAAGTTGGATAAGTCTCTTGAAGTTATATGGCGCGGTTCTAAAACTTTCGGTTCTTCTGCTCAGGTGAGGAACTTTGTATTTGTCGTGAATTTCTTTTTCTCCTTGTTTTTGGCTCTCTCCTTTTCTCAATGGCTAATTTTTGGTTGCAGATTTTTGCCAACGCTTTTCCTGTTCACTATAGTCCCCCCTCTGGCTTCCATTTTGAAGTGAATGATAACTTTGAGCCTGTGCAGGTACAATTTCTCAACTATATTTGGTTTTGTTGTAGTTTAACTTGATTAAACTTTTAGTAGCATTGATACTTTCTCAACATGCTGAACTTACAGGATAATCCTCTTCTATACGACTTCAACGTTGCTAAACGTGTAAATGATTTCGTCAGTGCTGCCATTACTCAAGTATACTTCGTATTTCATAAAACTTCCATTCTGAAATTTATATCTCCTAACTATATTGTTGAGTATGGAATTCTTTTTATAGGCGTAAGAGCTGTCTTTCATGCCTTTGCTTAGTTTTTCTGTAGAGGTTGGTTCCCTAATTGTTGGATCATGCTTAACAGGCGAACATCACACGTACTAACCATATCATGTGGACCATGGGAGATGATTTTGAGTACCAGTATGCTGAATCTTGGTTCAAGCAAATGGACAAATTAATCCACTATGTTAACAAGGTATAGTGCATACAAATATATGTAGAGACGCTTGTGAGTTTTAGCCATCTAGTATCAGAACCTCTTATTAGAGGACAATATTTTTATTAGAATCAAGCAGCTCTTAGAGAAGCTATCGATATTTATAGTTTTAATTAATATAGTGCATCTGTATGTAACTGATGCTAGTTCAACAGGATGGCCGAGTTAATGCGTTGTATTCTACTCCATCAGTTTATACTGACGCTAAAAACGCAGCGAATGGAACTTGGCCACTGAAAACTGATGACTACTTCCCGTGAGCGTTATTTATTCCTCATCAATGAAACGACTTTGATAAGTATATATATATATATATATTAATCTAACTTGAATCTTCATACAGGTACGCAGACAATGCAAACGCTTACTGGACCGGTTATTTTACAAGTCGACCAGCATTCAAGCGTTATGTTCGTGTGCTGAGTGGATACTATTTGGTATTATATCTTTGTTTTATTTATGTTTAAATATTCAGTGAGGAGTGTATTGCGTAAGATTAGAGACTCGAAAAGGCCCTCCTCTTAACCAGTCAAAATCTCTAATACCTAAAAGCTTTACTAACTAGAAATGCATGAATATCGAATTGTCTGACAATCTGAAATGTGCAGAGGATGGATTCTCCACACCTTCTTACTCCATGAGATTTTTTTTTGTATTTGTTTCTTTGTTGGGTTTAGAATAGTTCTATCTAAAACTATGCCAAATGTATTCTTTAAAATAGGCTGCCCGTCAACTCGAATTTCTATCTGGAAGGAGGTTCTCTGGTCCTCGTACATTCAGCTTAGGAGATGCTTTAGGAATTGCACAACATCATGATGCTGTCACTGGCACTGCAAAGCAACATACAACTGATGACTATGCAAAGCGGCTTGCTACTGGGGCTTCTGAGGTTTATTGTAAACTCTTAATCATTTCCCTGCAGTTTTGTTCTATTTCTTTATTTAATATGCTTCCTGTAAACACTTGTTTACTTATGTCTATTCAATTGTGGTAACTTCAATAGGCAGAAGCTGTTGCAAACTTGGCTCTATCTTGCTTAATAAATCCAGGCCAATCATGTGCAACTCCTGATATGAAATTTTCCCAGGTAAGACACTTTTAGATCTTTAATTGCAATGAGAAATGCTGGCTAGTGTCTACACATGCTTGACGGTGAACCGCATTCCCCTGACCTATTGTTTTGTAGTGGGTAGTCTTAGATATCAAAGTTTAGACATCAATCATTACAAACCCCTTCACAGTCGATAGGGAAACATAAAGGTAAGGATTCTGTAGGAAGCATTTCAGCTGGTTGGAATTTTCAGGATCATGCAGAACTGCTGGAACATTATATTTTGTGGACCATCCAAAGTTTTTCGTTTTCCATAAATAGGCGTGCTATGGTGGCCAATATGTCACATCCATCTGATTAGATAATACTACCTCCGTTTTTGGAAAAGAGATACTATCACTTTTTTTCATTTTAGCCTAAAACTAGGCTAACTTGGAAAAGTAATAGTATCTCTTTTCCAGAAACAGAGGAAGTATTATAGATGAATCTTGTTGATGGATCACCATCACTTCCTTACAGTTTGCTTTGGTTATTAAGTTTGGCCAAAGGTTTCTGGAATTTATGTCTGAATACCTTAGTTTTTAAGTCAAGTGAAACCGAATTCGTACTTTCGGCCTGTTCCACTTTTTGAAAAGCTTGAAAACAAAAAGAATACTGGTCTAACAGAAACAGTGTGGCTAAATGTAATATGATACCATCAATTTTGGGTTCATTTCAAAGATCATGTATTTTCGAGCTTGTGTTTTGTCAGGATCCTTCAACCCATTATCCAGGGCGTATTTAGTATTTTTCTTTGGCGTCAGCATGCATGTGACTGATGAATCATGAGGTATTTAATAGTTTATCTGGTTCATGTAACAGTGTTCTTTGCTGAATATAAGTTATTGCCCATCAACTGAGGAAGATATACAGGAGGGGAAGAGCTTGGTAAGTATAACCATTCCGTTCATATTTTATCAAGGTGAAGAGCTCCGGCGACAAATCCCTATGCTAATAAGTTTGTATCTTTTGCAGGTCGTAGTAGCTTACAATCCTCTTGGCTGGAGTCGCACCGACATCGTTCGGGTTCCTGTGAGTAATTGCTTTTGTGTGATGCTTAAACTATAATTCCCTCTTATTTCTATCCTAAACATTTATGATTAAGATTAACATGGCTTAGATGGTGCAGTTTATGCTTTCCTAGGAAACAAAGTGCGTTTGTTAATGGTATATTTTCTTTTAATAGTTTCCGCTTTCTGTATCCTGTTAGGTAAACAATCCCAATCTTTCTGTAAAAGATTCTACAGGAAACACGATTGGGTCACAGTTTGTGGAGATGGACAATGCTACTAAGAGTTTAAGAAGCTTTTATACAAAGGCTTACTTGGGCGTGTCAGTGAAACAAGCTCCAAGATACTGGCTCTTATTTCGAGTATCTGTGCCACCCCTTGGATGGAATACTTACTTCATCTTCAACTTGAATAAGATAGAAAAAACAAAAGTAGAGAATCTTCATCCAGTTGATGGTACTGCAGAGAATGACACAGTTGATATAGGACCAGGGGACTTGAAGATGTCATTTTCATTAACATCTGGTCAACTTAAGCGGATGGTAAATTCTAAAACAGGGGTAGGTTGTTTCCTATTCCGACAGATGAAAGCTGTCTCTGGTATTTTCATAGGTGTTTGTAATGACCTAAATATTTATAGTTGTCCGAGTTTCATTTCTATGTTACCCGTAAATTGTAAGGAACTCAAAATCCTCGGCATACTTTGATGTGATTGTTGGGATTCATCAGGTCGATGTGCCAGTTCAGCAAAGTTATCTCTGGTATGGTTCAAGCATTGGAGATAGGGATCCACAAGTATGTACCAGCTCAGTATGAGAATTGTAGTTCTAGCTTTTGGTTAAGTCAACGGATTAATTTGTGGTATGTAATGTGTTAAATCTTTTAGGCTTCTGGTGCTTACATATTTCGCCCGAATGGTGCCCCTGCTGTGCCTGTTTCTAGATCAGTAAGCCAATAACTTTATGCGTTCATGTTCGTATCGACTCGTCTGGTCACCGTGAAGAGTATACGTGTAAGATCTTACATTGAAGAAATCACTTACTAGATTTGATTTATACATTTCAGGTACCTCTAAATATCGTGCGTGGTCCACTTGTTGAAGAAGTTCACCAACAGTTCAGCCCATGGATATATCAGGTATGTTGTGATAATGGTTTGTTTTACTGTGTCATAATTTTTTTTTCTTTCACACCGTTGATATATTTTACCATGCTTTGGAAGAATACTCATCTGTGATATACACTACTCAGGTGACGAGGCTTTACAAAGACAAAGAACATGCTGAGGTTGAGTTCACTGTAAGTCTCTTCACTTAGTTTCCAGGGGTATACACTCTCTCACTGTTTCAATCAAGCTGACTGATTCGTTATCCAAGACCCACAATGTTTTAACACTGGCTTTTAAGTACCTGGTTTACAGTTAAATTAGCTAAAATGAGTCCAATTCTGACAATTTCCTGGAGAAAAGATTGGCCCAATACCTACAGATGATGGTGTTGGCAAGGAGGTGATTACGCGGATGACGGCGAATATGGCTACAGAAAAAGCATTTTATACAGATTCTAATGGGAGAGATTTTCTCAAGCGGGTTTGTTTCTAACTTTATTTGTTTTTATCTGTGTTAGTTCCTTATGTGCTCCTCTCCTTACCTAGTCCTGAATTAAAAAAAATTCTAATTGAAGCTTATAAAACGCATAATCATTCAGGTAATTACTATTTCATCTCAAATATGTAGCTATGATGTTTTACAGGTTCGAGATTATAGAGAAGACTGGCCTCTTTCAGTTAATCAACCCATAGCTGGAAATTATTATCCAGTAAGTCTTTCACTTACTTCGCAGCGTTTATTCGCTTTCCGCAATTGTGTCTCTTGTGGCTAAAGATAAGGTTTGCAAGAACCTAAAAGGTTGCTAATTACTCATGCAGATGTACATACTTATATTAATTAGTTACTCAAAAAGCTTGAACTATCTAATTTATCATTATTTTTTAGTAAACACTAAATGTATTCGTGAAACTAAAGTTGTGGTCATCTGTAAGATGTGCATATCTGTACAGCATGTCCTCTAATGAAAGCTCTGAAATTTACTTCCCTGTTAAACAGAATCAGTAAGTGTAAATCATTCTGATCCTATAGAACTACTGTTTGTTGGTATCAGCTCAACCTTGGAATATTTACATCCGACAAGAAGTCCGAGTTCTCAGTTTTGGTTGATCGTGCCACTGGAGGAGCCAGCATTAAGGATGGAGAAATAGAGATAATGCTTCACAGGTATTAAGACTTTTCTATTGTTGATCAATTAGATGTCCTCACTATCAGCATATCTTTTCATGTGTTTTTTATTATTAGGTTATGGATGCCTATGTGTTGGGCCTTTGTGTCTTCTTCACAATGCATAGCTTGTAATAACCGTAAACACTTGTCCTTATTTCTTTCTTGTTCCCTTACGCCTTCTCAGATAATATTAATTGGTTGTGTTTTTTTGCAAAAGGCGTATTATCTTTGATGATGGTAGAGGTGTGGGTGAAGCCCTTGACGAGACTGTATGTGCAGATGATACTTGTGAAGGACTTACGGTACCTATGCTAACATTAGGTCATAGATATGACTATAAAACATTCTTTGTAAGGTTCAAAAGCTCACTCCTAATGAGTTACTTCTCCAGATACGAGGTACCTATTTCATGAATATCAACCAGTTGGGAACTGGGCAGCGCTGGCGCAGAACGACTGGCCAAGAAATTTATTCCCCACTTCTTTTAGCTTTCACACCTGAGGTACCTCCAAACTTAGCATATTGGAGCATAGAACTATTTTTCTCTTATTCCGCTAATGGCATATCGAATTTTGCAGGGAAATGAGAACTGGAATGCTTCTCATATAACAAATACAACTTCAATGGATCCGGATTACAGTTTACCTCCTAATGTTGCAGTTATCACTCTTCAGGTGATTTTCCTTGTAAAGCTGTATAGTTCAGACACTTTTCCTCCCTCACATAGCTGAAACAGTTAGCTTGTTTGTTTTAGGAACTTGAGGATGGAAAGGTGCTACTTCGTTTGGCACACTTGTACGAGGTAAAACATGTTGTCCCATGTTTCTAGGTTCTTTAGAAATAAATCAATGGTCTTAAACTAAATTTTATTGACGCGGTATTTGAATAGTTATTGCTTAAGAGCATAACTGATCTCCTTCCCATTTGTTCTATATTCTGGTTATTATGAAGACTGGCGAAGATTTTGAGTATTCAGCTATGGCCAATGTGGAGCTGAAAAAGATGTTCGGCAAAAGAACGGTTCGTAATTCAATACTATAAAAATAATATAACGGTATCCATAATTCATGTTAGATTCTTCAGTTACCTACAATATATAACTACATACACTGGTTTTTACATCCTTACAGTTGTCCTGGCTAAAAATTTGTTGCTTCAGATTAAGGAAGTGACTGAGACAAGCTTATCTACAAACCAAGAGAAGTCAGAAATGAAAACGATGAAATGGACGGTGGAAGGCGAGAGTGGCCAACCATCTACCCCCAGGAGAGGCGGCCAGCAACCTCCCAGCAAAAGAGGTGGTCCAGTCAATTTGTCAACCCAAATTGTCCATCTGGGTCCAATGGAAATCCGCACATTCTTAATTGGATTCTGAGATGCCAGTCCTTTTGTACCATTTAGCTGAAATAATCATACAGAATGCCTTGGCTCCTTAAAGCGGACCTTGTTCTGAATGAAGCATGTACTCTGTAACTTCTATTTTTCAATAAGATATAGTTTCCATGACCGTCTATGGTTGTTATTCAGCCATTGCAGCCAGTTAGTCAGTTGGATATGGTTCTTCAATTGAAATTTCTTGGTAACCGGTGTAACATACAAAACCAAGAATCGTTATTAATTAACCCTTTTTTCTGATATTTATTCTTCAAACCTGTCTTTCTCGAGCCTTTCCAGCAGATGCATCGAAATTCCAAGAAGCACCAGATGGCCTGAATTTTCTATACCCAACCTGTCGCTAATTCTGCTAGTTCTACATTGCGCTGAACCCGACACCGACCAAGCAAGGCCCTCACTGCTAACTTTGCCATACTATTCAAACTCAAATCAGCATACTTAGCACACCAGAGACATGACACAATTAACTCACTTTTATGGCATCAATGGGAGGATAAACAAAACTTCTCCTCAAAAGACTTACACATGCTTATTCCTCTTGAATATGCCTAAAACTCACCAATTACTCTCTCTAGTCTCTGCCTACTCAGAGTCAGACTTGCCTACTGAATTATGATGCCTTTACCATCATTTATACTTCAGTTGCATGATCAAAGACCGTTAAACACTTGACAACCGTCTGTCCACATCTGTCAAAAAAAAAACTGACCAGTTTGTTTCTAACTTTTATCAGTGACGCCACATCTGTCCAAGGTGGTTATGGACACTCTAATAAGGCTACAAACTTACTTTCTAACCGTTCCAACTTGTTTCTTCACTCTGGCTCTCGTGTAAAGCCAATAACCAACTCATAACCGTCATTTATGAGCCAATTTTGCACCATTGCGCATCATCATGTTGTGGCCTTGAGCTACATTCTCTTGGCCTCTTAGGCTATAAAAAACTCAGGCCAAAATGACTCTCAACTGATGCCAGTGATGCTCCATACATCATATGCTGTACTTGACCGAGTAATAGACAATAATGATGCATTTAACTGCGTCACTTTCTTGCATGCACTGCACAGGCTTTGGTCAGGCGTAGACCAATGTATAGACTATCGCATGACCTATTATATGTCCTTGCATCATTCTTGAGCTGGCTAATTCAAATTCTCAGCACCATCTTATGCTGCATTTTCTTTGGCCTTATCTTGCCTTTGCTATGAAGCTTCGTTTCGTCAGCCAATGTGCTCAATTATTATGCCACTGACTAGGCCGCTCATAAACCTCTGCCACCCATCTTGTTCAATTTCCTCAATCAAGTAAACTCTCTTTATCTGACCATCCCATTCGCTGCAGCATTCTCAGAAAATCAGAAAACCATACTTTTGAAATTCGGCAACTTCGTTGGCTCTTGCAAACGTTCCAGTCACTTCTTCGCCTTAGCATCAATATCACATAGCTTATTGAATTGTCATTCTCATATAATTGAGCCTTCCATCTGCATCGTGCATTACGCTTCAACTTCCAGTCAATCCTGTTATTTTGTGTGGAGCCTGGTAGCACACGACCCAGTTTCGCACTTGACCCGATCCGACTGATGGTCCGTTGGGAAATTAAATGAAACTTTTTGAGAGGTTCCCAAATTTTCAGTAGTCTCTATATATAGAGAGTTGTCATATCTAGGGTTTGTATCAGATTATTATCATCGTTGTATTCCTCTGTAACTCTGTTTTTTGAGATCATAGTGAAAACCGCAACCGCTCCTTAGACGTAGCCTAAATTGGGTGAACCAAGTAAATCTTGTGTGTTCTTGTTTTTTCGTTTTGTTTTCTTTATAGCATCGATCCTAACAAATCCTTGCATCAACACCCAAATGCAAACTGAAATTCCACTTAAGTCAATTGTGGATACCATATTCTATATGTCCTCCTAATACCAAAGGGCTAGTATTATGTGAAGCCGTCAAGCCCAAGTCCGAGTCTAGGAATATCTAGAATGTATATAACTTAGCTAGTATACCCCTTGAGGAATACCAGATCATTGAGGAGGTGCCCCACAAGCCTATAAATATGTAGTCTTAGCCTCAAAACGAAGGACACCAACTTCAAGATTCTATCAATTGAGTGCAACAATGGAGCAGCAGCATACGAGGACTCCAGCTCTGACTCTGAAGATAAAAGTCGTCAAATATCGATGTTAAGAAGCCCAAACTCATACATCCTAGCCTTAGCGCTAGAAAAATAGCACAACTGGAGGCGGTCATAGAAAAGCATAACGTAATGTTGGAGCAACTAAGCTCCAAACGTGGAAATATGCCAAAGGATATCAGCGAAGGCACTTACAACATCACTCCCAACACTACCAGAACTTGGAATACTGGGAAGAGAAGTTCCCGAGTCATCATGCTACATATCAACCATACCAAGGCGACTTCCAGGAGAATCGCTGGCGGAGTTCCATAGAAGATGGTATTGATTCCCAAAGTTGTATCCCTGATCATAAAGTCGTACCAAATACCACGTAATCAAGAGTACATTCCGCTTATGGTTCCATTACACGTCTGTAGATGTGGATTTTTGACAAAGGGTAAAATAGTAAAATCGCCTTTACCCGGCAGTAGAAGCGTAGAAAAAAAAATGTTACTGACTCGACATCAGAAAGCATAATATTCATATTTTATATTCCGCAAGAAAAATACAATTAAAGCCTTTGCTACAGGCATCCCATACTAATCCTTCAGCCTCTCTGAAAATATCTATATACACATATTAGAGCTTGAGTGAAAATATTTTACACTAGTATAGAGCGACTTGAGTGTTATATATTCCCTGAATGAAATCATAGAATTGCTTTATATAAATATTCAAATCCTAATGAATAATATTGATTTATCATAGTGTCCATACAATCATGTATGAAAGTTCGTAGCAAACTGCACACGTTATTCTGGGTCGAAATCCTGATTTCTGATATATCGTCATGATTATCTTGGAAAAACGTTCCAATGGGTAGAGAATGGGACAAAATTCTCTAAACAACATATGTTTCTCTATGTGTCTACTACGACATACTAAAAGGGCATCCCATTCCGAGCAACGGTCTATGAGATATGGTCTAAACCCTAGATGAGATACAAGCGTAAAACTGTCAGAAAATTCCTGGAAGGTTGTTGTTTGCTCCGTTAGAATACCAAAACAATCTCTAAACCTAAATCCTCCCGCTTAAGGAGAAAGATGACAATTTTCCAATTTCGAATTGAGTTAATCATCAAAAACAGACATCGTTGAAGAATCTACAGCGTCTTTACTAAGAACGTTATGTATGAAATTTTCTAACGACGAAATCAATAAAAGATTTCATTCATTCAAATATGAATGGTCTTAAGTCTTTAATCATATAAGACTTTAATGATATAAGGTCCTAATGAAAATAAGACTGAAGAGCTATAGATGAAATAGACAGAAAGAATAAAAGGAAAAGGGAGTCGTAGGACCAGCGTCATCCAGCCGGCCGGCCGGCCATGGCCGGTCCCCACTCCTCTATTTTCTTTTCTTTATTATTTTGTATGACTGCAGCCTTATTTAGGGTTTCCCTTTATTATTAAACTCTTTTCTCTTTCTATCAAAAGCCTAATCTCCCTCTTGCTTCAAAACCATAAGCTCTGCAGAGCTATATAGAATGGTCCCGCTACCATATTAATATATTAAAAATATTATATTTTAATATTTCCTAAATTTTGGTCTTCAGTCTTTATATCAAAGTCCTCTTTTAGATATTATTTTCAAATAATATCATAGAGACCATATGACACACAAGGTAATGAAGGATGGTCCCACGATCGTAGACCCGTGCTCAGACCACCTGGTCGGTCATCTACCACTTGGTCGGTCTCATGTATCACGGTCTTCATCTATCACAGTCTTTATCTATCGCGACCTTTATCTATCACGGCCTTCATATATCATAACTAAGGTTTTATTATTTTACCTCAATTGGTCTTGCTATCAATAACTAAAATAACATGACCATTCTAACACAAATTAATGATCATCCGCCTAATGATCATCCACTTAATGATCATCCACCTAATGATCGTACGCCTAATACGCATATGCTTATTGCTCATTCGACTTGGCATTCATACAAATACATATCAAACATTGTAGACATATATGTATATATACATGAACATATATACTAGTCTTTGGTTGATCCAGCAATCTCATGAGACTTATGCTTATTAATACAAGAAGATCATGTGGGTATCATTGCTGCTTCAGCTGGCATGAGGATATGCCACAATTAATAATGAAAATATCAATCATCCTCTATATGCCTATGGTCTATTAAGCATCATTGTTTATCTCAGCATACATCTTATATTTTGAGTCAACATGCTAGAACTCATTAATATGTTTAAGACTAAGTCTAACTAGGTCAACAATTGGCCAAATAATATACACGTTTATAGAATAGATTTAATCATAACCAAGACATCAATCATGTCACATGGGGGGATATTCACTAGAGTTTTTTTCTGGCGGCCTGTATCACATACGGTGTAGCAATACACCCACGATGAGAAAGTAAATAAGTCGTGTCGATAGTTGGAAGAGATGAATAAATAGTTACAACCGTCAAATTCCACTAGCATACCATAATTGGTTTTCGCCATGATCACCATGTCTCTACTTTTCCATTTCTTTGCAACTGTCACCACTTAGGAGATCAACATGTTAACTTCCATCGATATAAATAGGTTCTTGAACCTATTGACAAGAGGAGAGTCATCTGACAACAAGACAATCATCTTAGAAGAGAACAAGGATATATGATCATAGAGATATCATATTACAGCACCCTCAGAAAACTCAGACTTTCTTATTTTCATCTTCATAACAGTTCAAGCATATACTATCATTGACATACAATCTCATTGATATCAATACTTTCCCAGCTTCCCTCCTTACAGATCAACCCTTCTTCTTCTTTTGTCACCGAAACAAGATTGGAACGATCATTCCTTGATTTAGGAAAATTTTGTATAAATTGATCACTTGAATCTTAAAAGTACTTATACAATACAAATATTTAGGGTTTACACGAATTTCTCTGACTAGCATCAGCCTATTCCATCATTTTTCCATGTTACCCTTTGCTTGTGGGTAAAAATAATTGAAGGGTAAAAAGGGGAAAATAATCGAGTAGGTTAATACTTGTAAGATCAAGTCGCTTAAAAATCAAGCTTTTGTAATGTAGAAGTACTTTTAAGATACAAGAAATCAATATGTACGAAATTGGCCTAAATTAAGAGATGACCGTTCCGATTTCGTTTCAGTCACGAAGGAAGGAGAATGGTTGATCTATAGGGAGAGAGTATTGAGGTCAATGGAATTGAATGTAAGATGTGCTGAACTTCTATGAAGACAAAAATGAGTTTTCTGAGAATCTTTAAGATGATAACTCTGTGATCATTCAAGTGCTTATGAGATGAAACTCTTATCCCAGAAAATTCTTGTTTTTGTCGATAGGTTGAAGAACTTATTTATAGAAGTAGAAGTTAACATACTGATCTCGTAAGTGGTGACAGTTGCAGAGGAGTAAGAGAGAAGAGAAGTGGAGATCATGGTGAAAACCGACTACATTATGTTAGTGGGACTTGCCAGTTGTAAGACCACTATTCCATTCACTTCTTCAACTTCTCACACGACTTTTATACTTTCTCGTTGTGGGTGTATTGTTACACTGCACGTGCTGTAAGATGCCAGACCAAAACCCTAGTGAATATCTCCTCATGTGAATGTTGATGTCTCAAACATGGTTTGAGTCTATTTTATAGACGTGTATTATTTGGTCAATCGTTGACCTATCTAGATTGTTAGTCTTACCATATTGATGAGTCTATCATGTTGCTGAGTCTAGCTTATTGCTGAGACTAGCACATTATTGAGACTAGCATATTGGTGAGACTAGCATACTGCTGAGACTAGCATAATGTTGAGTCTAACATATTGTTGAGTCTAGCAATGATGCTTAATACATCATTGTGTTTGAGAGTATGATTAATATTGATATTGGTAGTTGAAGCGTATCATTATGCCAGCTGAGATATCAATGTTCTTATATGACTTTTGAAGTTGTGTGAGTGGCAATGTTACGTGAGCGCTAGACTCGTGTGATTAATAGACTTGTGTAAGCGTTAGGGCTCTTGTGAGCGCTAAGCTTATGTAAATACTAGTGTTAGTAATTATGAAATAATTTTTATTTCGTCTTAATGTGAATAACAAAATAAAGAAATTCAGAATTTTGTTGGTAGAGAGACCAATCAAGAAGTGATAAAGGGGACCGACCAAGGTAGTGGAGAGGGACCGACCAAGGTGGTAGAAAAGGATCGACCAAGGTGGTAGCAAGGGACCGACCAAGGTGGTAGCACCTGTTTAGTGAGAGGGAGGACTTGTTAGTCACGACTTTATGCTTCGTATATCATATAATCGATTGCAGTATTTTGACATATATTTAATAATAATATTAATGCAAGGATTAACTAAAGAGAAGAGCAAAATTTAGGAATATTAAAATAATGGTATTTTAATATATATATATATATATATATATATATATATATATATATTAGGTGGTTGCATGACCTTGCTGCGTGCAACTATTAGAAGAGCAAAGGAGTTTTAAAAGGATTAGGAAACCCTAAAATAAAAAATAACAAAACTTAAGAGAAGAGGGAGTGGGGACCGACCAAAGGTGGCCAACCGGCCGGCCGGTTGGCACCCGTACCACAACCCTCCTTTTTATTTATTATTATTTGTCCATCCTCTTATTTCCTCTTCGCGACTACTTGTTCTTCGCAGCTATAAGCTCTTCGAAGCAACATGTTAGCTTTTCACGTCCAAAATTTTCAGATGTGACGTCTTTCAGTAAAAACGTTGTAGATTTTTCATACGATGTCCGTTTTTGATGATCAACCCCAATTCGGAATCGGTAAATCACTGGATACATCCCTGCACAAAAGGAATTAGGTTTTGAGATCGTTTTGGTTATTTAAGGGAGCAAACAGTAACCCTCCAGATGAAATTCTGACAGTTTTCATTTTATAGTTCATCTAGAGTTTAAATCATATCTCCTAGACCGTTATTCGGAATGAGATTCCCTTTTAGTATGTCGTAGTAGACATATAGGGGAACATATGTTGTTTAGAACCGTTTGCCTCGTTCCATACCCATCATATCATTTTTGCAAGGTGATCATGATAATGTATCAGAAGTTGGGTATTAACCAAAATTAGGGTTTTGTTGTATTTCGACCAATGTTGGGATTTTAATGCAACCAACATTGGAAATATGTTATTCAAGCTCGATGAATAATGATTGGAGCTTTATTTTTTGCATTTGGCGTGACGGTGACTTAGTGATTACACGAAAATGTGACGTTTCGACTTAATGCATCCGTACGCAGCTTGTTATGCGTTATGATAAATCAATATTATTCAATTTGAATTCGAATATTGATGTAGAGTCACTCTAAATATTCAACCAGGGAATATAAGGGGGAATAAAGTTGCTCTATACTAGTGTACAGTACATCTAGGAGTTGCCCGTAATAAACATTTGATTTCAATTCTCTTGCGTAATGTGAAATATGTTTATTTGATAATTCAATTCTCTTGCGGAATGTGAAATATGTCTATTTGATATTTCAATTCTCTTGTGGAATGTGAAATATGAATTTTACGCCTTTGATGCTAGGTCAGTTGCGTATACAGTATTATTTCTTTGATTCTACTGTTGGATAGAGATGATTTTACTATTTTATCCTTTGTTAAAAATCCACCATCTACACTAAGCCCCCTGCTTAGTTAGGTAAAGTAATGTGATGCAGTAAGCATTGAATGGGATTTTTGCTAATAAAATAAATGATCTTAATCGTTAGATTTTTACCAGAGATTCAGACTTGATGATATTCCAATGATATTAAATCAATCATATCTAAGGAATGATAGCCGACGTAGTAATGCTTGAAGAATGATAGAGCATCGTCTGGAAAGCATGAATTGGTGAAGTACAATCGATTTGCATGATGGAGGGACCAAAATTGACCCGTGTATAGCACGGACATGTTACTCCAAAGAGGAAATCCTAGTTTAACCAAGATTTGAAAACCAATTGCTATAAATGGGGGTAAAACCCTATTATTTTATTTTTTTTATTCTTCTTCCTCCACCGACCGGAAAACGCCCTCTCTCCTTATTCTCTATCACCGACACCAGCAGGAAGGAAAATTTTTTTGCCAGCGCCATCACCTGTCAACCCAACCTCCGGTGTACTCATTCTCTGTTGACTTGTGTTGTATCACCAATTGCTAGTGACTCTTCTGGAACAAGTAAAATTTAGGTTTTACCACATCTTTCTTTGTATGTATTGTTTTAGTAGATTTATGTAGGTTCATGAGCATTGGAATGATTAGAAGTACTGTTTTCTATAATCATGCCACTCTTTCTGAAAATTGTTGCGTCTTTATTTTTTTTTATGGGTAAAATTTAAAGACTTTGAAGAATTTTCTCAACTGTATTGTGAAGATATCGGATGATGGCGAGGATTGTGCTTCTATTTATAGTGAAGATGAGACCTCAGTGATTAAGAATACACCTAATATGGACGATGAGTTCTTCGTGATAGCATATAAGCCCGTTAGAAGCCTGTCTGATTACCAATTTCGCTTACTCATAAACCCTCAGGATATTAATAGAGCAAAAGTGATTTCTCCCCAGATGATAATTCGATTTTGCTTGCAAGAAGGACATTATCCCGCTTCTCCTATAGACTTTAGAATTTCTCGGAGACCTCTGGCATACTTTTCAGGATGGACAAGGCATATGCTTGGTCATGAACATGTTCAAGCTATGCTAGATAGAGCACAGGTCACTGAAGCCGCGAAAGCATCTGGAAAAATCTTTATTTATCATGACGTACAAGGCCTTGTGACTTTAGATTCTCGATGGTGTGTGCCTACTCATACATTTATATGTAGATAGGGTGAGTTTACTATCACTTTAGAGGATGTAGCGTCTTTGTTGTATCTTCTGGTTACAGGTAATCTTGATATTGATATTTCAGCAGAGGAACAACAAATGTGCTCAACTTTAGTAGACAAGATGCATGAAATTAATGATGCATTTATTAGTCCGACTGATTGTTACTTTCAATGGATGAAGTTCTGGTGGTTGGTGAAGAAATACCCGAGTAGACCTGATGACGGTATATTAACTATTGATGCTTTCTTATCATTATGGTTACCCAGAGATATACTTGAAGATGGTTCTCGCTTGAAGCCGTTTGTATCTCCTATCGTTGTGAAGATGGCTCAGGGTCATAAACTTCCCATAGGTAGCTTGTTTCTAGGCTCTTTATATTCTCACTTGGATTCTTTAGTTGTTGACACCATTGCTTCTAATGGTTATATGAAAGTTGACTCCTATGTTAATACATTGTTCCTCCAAGCATGATTATGGGAATACTTCAGTAGTTATGCACCTTCTCCTCGCACATCTTCTCTGGGAAAAGGAGTTAACTCTCGTAACGCATTTCCAGAGGGGTGTGCTAATAATTCAAGAATATTACGCAGGTCTAACAAGATGCCACGATCTAAAGTGCAACTTGCTACACTTCTGGACAGTATCATAAATATACCCCTTAATATTAGAATGAATAAAAACTTATGTTAATGAATGAAGAATTTCGTCATAGTTCGTCGTCAGAAAATTTCGGATGTAGGATCTTTACTGAAAACGTCATAAAATCTTCATACAGAGTCCGTTTTCGATGATCTACCTAACGTTTTCCTGCCCAGAAGATGATCTATCTCCTAACGAGGAAGATTTTGAGTTTTTAGTTCATTCAAGCCTACAAAAGGGAGAAACAGAAAAAAAGTCAGGAAGAATCCAGGAACTTTTCAGCTATTAGATAGTTTACCGTTTCGATCATATATCCTATCTCACTTATCCGATTGATGTGAAATTTTATATTTTGTAGAGGACATCCATATGAAGATTTTGGTATACAAATCATCCCTATATTCATTACCGATTTCTCCCAGATGATGACTTTGTACAAGGCAGTGCAGAAATCTGTCTGACGAGCTTAATGCAAAAACGCCTTATATGTGTCTTGGACTATTTGCTTGTATATTTGATGCTTTATGATGAATATTCATGTTATTAATATATTAATGATCTTAAATTTCTAGTTGGTTCTTGGATTTTATGCTTAGAACACTCTAACTCATGAAATTGCCATATTAGGTTGAAAATGGCGAAGAACGGGGAAATGGTCTTGACAATGGTGATGTGAGTATCCCTATGGATCAAGGTGGTGATAGGGACGTTCAAAACTTTCGGAGTCATGAAATTGGTGCTCCTGAGATCATTTTTGGTGCCGAAATCCAAGTCATTGCTGCTTCAGAAGCCCAAACAGGTATTACAGTGATTGAAGAAGATACATAGATGATTGAATATCCCGGTGCTGGTCTTCCTTTCGATTCCACATTCAGTGAGCCTCTCTCATTTCATGTACTAGTTGGTGGTTTTAGTGTTCCCAATGAATATGCAGAGTTTTATATTCAAGTGTGGCAGAAGTATAGTCACATTGCTTCTACTAAAAAGAGCAAGTTACACTTCATTTAATAACTTCCGAGAGTTACGGCTTCAACGTTGAGTGGCTTCGCCGAGAGATTGATGATGTAATAGAGTCCCAGGCTTCCGCAGTTGCGACTCCTTCCAGTGATTCTATTATGCAAGCAGAAACAAGATTCGTAAAATTGACTCAAGAGTTGGAATTGGAGAAGAATGCTCTTGATGAAATAAAGAAGGTTGTCATGATGGGCAGAAGCCATTCTTAGATAATTTTCCTTAGCTATTTTTTTTTAATTTTCAGGATCCCATATGTTTTTATAGATAAAGAATTTTATTTGGTTTGAATTTTGCCTTTGTTTAAGCTTGAATAAGTAGGTGTTTAGTTGGTATGATTGCAAAGATTTTCTTTTGGGAATGGTAGGAATTTTCGGATTACTGAAATTGAGAATTTGATTACTGAAAAGGGAATTTGACTAATGAATGCAAAATGTATTGCATACAATTTTGGAGGAATTGAAATTACAAATAAAGGTAAAATCCCTAAATGCTCTAGACATTGAATGTATCGAGCAGGGCGTTAAAAATCCCTAAACACCATGAGTATGGACGTGTAGGAATTTTCTTAGGATGGTATTGTGGTATATGTGGACACTCCCATAGTGTCACATGAAAGTATCTGTGATGCTCCTTGCCATAGTTGGACGTCGGATGAATGACGAACGACTCAATGCGATGTTGGACTTGAAGGG
This sequence comes from Papaver californicum, assembly GCA_023531435.1. NCBI lineage: Eukaryota > Viridiplantae > Streptophyta > Magnoliopsida > Ranunculales > Papaveraceae > Papaver > Papaver californicum. The sequence continues at coordinate 500,700 of JAJJMC010022576.1, forward strand.
GAGTCGGTTTCATCCACTTAGCAAAATACTGAAAAGGTGATGATATCCATTCATAACGTCTGACTAAGGCAGAATTGAGTTTTCCGGCACTCGAGTCCCCGTGCATAAGGTGTATGAGGGACATTGACAGGTAGAGAGACAAGTTCAGTAAGTTTTACTTGAGTACGATACCTCTTCACATATGATGTCGCACTCTCTCCTGGCTCATGTTCATAGCCGCCGTTTTGATATTCTTCTAAGTAGAGAAGAAGGTTTTCAGTCATAAACTTCTGACAAGATGCAGAGTTATCTGCTTGAGGTGGGTATGGTAATGAAGGTGTCTTAGTAGCTGCAGTCTTGTTGTTATGTAGCCATGGTCGACCCAAAATCATGTCATAACCCAGATCCTCTTTTATTATATAAAATTTAATTTAAGCACATGAAGAACCCATTTGAATTTCAAGATCAATGTATCCATAAGCATTCACAAGTCTCCCTTTAGGATCTTGAATGGTGGTAGGTGCATGGATAGCTTCACTTCGTGTGATCCCAACGGCTCTGAGTGTCTTGGTGGGAATAATGTTGACGGTAGTGCCAACATCAATCAGGGTTTTCTTAAATTCAATGTCTCTGAGGCCAACTGTAGTAATAATTCCCCAATCAAATGTCTCTCCATCTTTGACCATCTATGCATATTTGGTTGTGCTTTGTCTTCGTGGAGTGGAGGTAGACTTCTCTCAGACACAATGTGATTAAGAGATACGAACAAGTCCTTCCCTTGCATCTTTGAGAGATATAGAAGTTCACATATACGTTCCATTAGAGACTGGACTACTTGATTGGTTGGTTCTTCAGACATAGTGAAGTTCCTGATAGGGAGAGGGTTTCTGTGTACACCCTCAGTCCCCATCTCCAATTCTCCTGATTCGATCTTCTCTTTGAAGATTCACTTTAGGCTATTGCAATCACTTGTTGGATGATTAACAAATCTGTGAAAGCGATAATAGTTTGGATATATCATTCTTGTTTTGTCGGCGGACGTCGGACAAGAGGTAAGTTGATAGCACTGTCATGTATCCATACTTCCAAAAGTTCGATAACTTCTTTAATTGGAAGTGGAAAATCTGTAATAGATGGAGCTTCTCTTGGTTGCTGCTGAAGCTAGCGTTGAGCCGGTGGTGGTACTGAAGCTATTTGGTTAACCCTCCGAGGTAATCGAATCGCTGGTAGGGCGGAAGTTGGAACCGGTGCATGTGTCGCACGTTTGGGTCGTTGTTCTGACATTGGATCTTTCCTTTTTCCTCATTCAGTCATAGTGTTCACAAAAGCTTAAGCGTTGTATAACTTAAGATCTAGACTTCTACTGCTACGAGTCTCGCGTGCTTCTTCGCTCTTGACAGACCTTGTCCTTTCGAGTAGTCATGGACGATTGCTTGACAACTTTATCTAGTTCAGAGAATGTTTGGAATCGCAAATTATCCAACAAGGCATGATAGACCGGTATCATGTCGTTGATGCAGACTCCACCAATTGAAATTCAGTTACATTCGGATCATGGAAATCCAGTGCTTGAACTCTGAATCTGTTCACATATTCACTGGGATGTTCATTCTGTCTCTGAAACATCCTTACCAAGTCTGATAACGTGACTTGTTCAGATATAAAGAAGTATTTCCTATAAAATGCATTAACTATTTCACACCATCTAGAAATACTATTGGGAGCAAGATTGTTGTACCATATATACGCCCTTTCGGTGAGAGATTTGGAAAACTCTCTCAGACGCAACACATGATTGTACTCATGTTCCCCTAATGCTTCCAAGAATCGTGAAATATGCTCACGATCATTTCTTGTTCCATCATAAAGTGAGAATGGAGGAGAGGAATATCCCTTATGTAGACTTTGTACAAGGCAGTGCAGAAATCTGTCTGACGAGCTTAATGCAAAAACGCCTTATATGTGTCTTGGACTATTTGCTTGTATATTTGATGCTTTATGATGAATATTCATGTTATTAATATATTAATAATCTTAAATTTCTAGTTGGTTCTTGGATTTTATGCTTAGAACACTCTAACTCATGAAATTGCCATATTAGGTTGAAAATGGCGAAGAACGGGGAAATGGTCTTGACAATGGTGATGTGAGTATCCCTATGGATCAAGGTGGTGATAGGGACGTTCAAAACTTTCGGAGTCATGAAATTGGTGCTCCTGAGATTATTTTTGGTGCCGAAATCCAAGTCATTGCTGCTTCAGAAGCCCAAACAGGTATTACAGTGATCGAAGAAGATACATAGATGATTGAATATCCCGGTGCTGGTCTTCCTTTCGATTCCACATTCAGTGAGCCTCTCTCATTTCATATACTAGTTGGTGGTTTTAGTTTTCCCTATGAATATGCTGAGTTTTATATTCAAGTGTGGCAGAAGTATGGTCACATTGCTTCTACTAAAAAGAGCAAGTTACACTTCATTTAATAACTTCCGAGAGTTACGGCTTCAACGTTGAGTGGCTTCGCCGAGAGATTGATGATGTAATAGAGTCCCAGGCTTCCGCAGTTGCGACTCCTTCCAGTGATTCTATTATGCAAGCAGAAACAAGATTCGTAAAATTGACTCAAGAGTTGGAATTGGAGAAGAATGCTCTTGATGAAATAAAGAAGGTTGTCATGATGGGCAGAAGCCATTCTTAGATAATTTTCCTTAGCTATTTTTTTTTTTATTTTCAGGATCCCATATGTTTTGATAGATAAAGAATTTTATTTGGTTTGAATTTTGCCTTTGTTTAAGCTTGAATAAGTAGGTGTTTAGTCGGTATGATTGCAAAGATTTTCTTTTGGGAATGGTAGGAATTTTCGGATTACTGAAATTGAGAATTTGATTACTGAAAAGGGAATTTGACTAATGAATGCAAAATGTATTGCATACAATTTTGGAGGAATTGAAATTACAAATAAAGGTAAAATCTCTAAATGCTCTAGACATATGGAGGACGATGTTGATGAATAGAGGATAAATCCTCCCTCTTGCAACTCTGAAGAAGTCGTTCTATGTTTGATTCCTCAGTGAGAACTTTGAGGAAGGTAAGAACCTCCTTCTGAGTTTTATTCATCTCTGTTTGATTCCTTGAAAGGTTCCTGTATCTGCATCAAATCGATAATGGTTGGAGGAATTTGTTCATCCCTTGCTTCTTCAGTGTGCTATTCAAATAGAGGAGGAGTAACATTGTCAACGTTGGTAACAATAGGATTGTTACCCGGAGTACCGTTACTGGTACTGGAAGAACTCACGTTATGAGTGGTTACTCAACCCGACCTAAGATCAATAATCTTGAAATTGGAAAATTGACAAACTTGAAGAATCGATATCGCAATCGAGAGATTAATCTCCCAATGTGGTCATCAAAATATTTGTGGGTAAAAAGGGGAAAATGATCGAGTAGTTTAATACTTGTAAGATCAAGTCGCTTAAACACCAAACATTTGTATTGTATAAGTACTTTAAGATTCGAGTATAAGTACTTTAAGATTCGAGAGATCAATGTGTACGAAATTGGCCTAAATCAAAAAATGACCGTTCCAATTTCACTTCAGTCAAGAAGGAATGAGAAGGGTTGATCTGTAGGGAGGGAAGAACAGAGAGTATTGAGATCAATGGAATTGAATGTAAGATGTGTTGAACTGCTATGAAGACGAAAATGAGTTTTCTGAGAATCTCTAAGATGATAACTCTGTGATCATTCAAGTGCTTATGAGATGAAACTCTTATCCCAGAAAATTCTTGTTTTTGTCGATAGGTTGAAGAACCTATTTATAGAAGTGGAAGTTAACACATTGATCTCGTAAGTGGTGACAGTTGCAGAGGAGTGAGAGAGAAAATAAGTGGAGATCATGGTGAAAACCGACTTCATTATGTTAGTGGGACTTGGCAGTTGTACGACTACTATTCTATTCACTCCTTCAACTGCCGACACGACTTTTATACTTTCTCGTTGTGGGTGTATTGTTACACAGCACGTGTTATAGACCGTCAGACCAAAACCCTAATGCATATCCCCCATTATAATGTTGATGTCTCGAACATGGTTTGAGTCTATTTTATAGCCGTGTATTATTTGGTCAATCGTTGACCTAGCTAGATTGTTAATCTTAGCATATTGATGAGTCTATCATGTTCCGAGTCTAGCTTGTTGCTGAGACTAGCATACTGCTGACTCTAACATGTTGTTGAGGCTAGCAATGATGCTTAATACATTATTGTGTTTGAGATTCTGAGTAATATTGATATTGGTAGTTGAAGCGTATCATTATGCCAGCTGAGACAACAATGTGCTTACATGAATTTTGAAGTTGTGTGAGTGGCAATGTTACGTGAGCGCTAGACTCATGTGATTAATAGACTTGTTTAAGCGATAGGCTCTTGTGAGCGCTAAGCTTATGTAAATACTAGTGTTAGTAATTTTGAAATAATCTTAGTTTCATCTTACTGTGAATAACAAAGTAAATAAATTCATGACTTTGTTGGTAGCGAGACCAATCAAGAAGTGATAAAGGGGACTGACCATGGTAGTGGAGAGGGACCGACCAAGGTGGTAGAGAGGGACCGACCAAGGTGGTAGCACGGGTTTAGTGAGAGCACGAACTTGTAAGTCGCGACTCTATGCTTCGTCTATCATATAGTCGTTTGCAGTATTTTGACATATATTTAATAATAATATTAATGCAAGGACTAACTAAAGAGAAGAGAAAAATTTAGGAATATTAAAAATAATAATATTTTAATATATATTAGGTGGTTGCAGGACCTTGTTGAGTGCGGGACCTTGCTGCGTGCAACTATTAGAAGAGCAAGGGAGTTTTAAGAGGATTAGGAAACTCTAAAATAAAAAAATAACAAAACTTAAGAGAAGAGGGAGTAGGGACTGACCAAGGGTGGCCAATCGGCACCGGTCCCACCAACCCTCATTTTTATTTATTATTATTTTTCCATCCTCATATTTGCACTTCGCAACTACTTGCTCTTCGCACCTATAAGCTCTTCGAAGCAACATGTTAGTTTTTCACGTCCAGAATTTTCAGATGTGACCTCCTTCAGTAAAAACGTTGTAGATTTCTCATATGATGTCCGTTTTTGATGACCAACTGCAATTCGGAATCGAGAAATTGCAGGCTACATCCCTTCTCCAAAGGAATTAAGTTTTAAGCTCGTTTTGGTTGTTTAACGGAGAAAAAAGTAACCCTCCAAATGAGATTTTGACAGTTTTCAGCTTATAATTCATCTAGGGTTTAAATCATATCTCCTAGACCGTTATTCAGAATGGGATGCCCTTTTAGTATGTCGTAGTAGACACATAGGGGAACATATGTTGTTTAGAACAGTTTTCCTCATTCCATACCCATCATCACATTTTTGCAAGGTGATCATGATAATGTATCAGAAGTTGGGTATTAACCAAAATTAGGGTTTTGTTGTATTTCGACCAATGTTGGGATTTTAATGCAACCATCATTGGAAATATGTTATTCAAGCTCGATCAATAATGATTGGAGCTGTAGTTTTTTCATTTGGCGTGACGGTGACTTAGTGATTACACGAAACTGTGACGTTTCGACTTAGTGCATCCGTACGTAGCTTGTTATGCGTTATGATAAATCAATATTATTCAATTTGAATTTGAATATTGATGTAGAGTCACTCTAAATATTCAACCAGAGAATATAAGGAGGAATTAAGTTGTTACATACTAGTGTGCAATACATCTAGGAGCTGCCGTAATAAACATTCGATTTCAATTCTCTTGTTGAATGTGAAATATGATTATTCCATATTTCAATTCTCTTACGGAATGTAAAATATGTTTATTTGATATTTCAATCCTCTTGCGGAATGTAAAATATATTTATTTGATATTTTAATTCTCTTGTGGAATGTGAAATATAAATTTTACGCTTTTGATGCTAAGTCAATAGCGTATACAGTATTATTTCTTTGATTTTACTGCTCAGTAGAGATAATTTTACTATTTTATCCTTTGTTAAAAATCTATTATCACCTTTAAATTGATTTTACCTATAAACAACGTCATGTTTACAGAAATCAACGATACAAACCCAATACCACCTCCGCATCAAAGAGAAACATTAAAGGGATTACATGCGTCAGGGCTAATCTACTGCGTATTCCATCACAACTCAGAGCATACCACGGACCACTACCGATATCCGAAGAACTTGGTGCTGAACCTGATAAACATATGTGAACAATATGTACGGGATAGAGACACGGTGAACATGATCACATAAAGCAACAAAGGATTTGTGGACTTGTTCCAACCAATTGTACAAAGATTGCAAGGACGGGCGGAGAAATAACATTTATCTACGAAAGCACCAACGAATTCATAGAAGCACCCGAAAACCATCTGTGCCAATCGTATTTCAAAGTGATTATCACGACAAGGCGAACTACCCTCAGTTTGATCCACTATTTTTGACCCTTTACGATCAATGGCTGGGAAACAAAAAGGGTACTAATCGATGCAGGAAGTTCGATGATAACACGTACTTAGGTATGAAAATGCACAGCTATGACCTACGACAACCAAATACTAACATCTTCAACTTCGAAAGAAAGAAAATAGAGGCGCTATGGTTAATCCTCTTAGACATCAAAACCGGACCAATAAAGATGTTGACACAATTCGCAGAGATCCACCCAAGTACCTTATACTCAGTAATTTTCGGAAGAAATTGGATACACAGGATGGAGGCGATACCATCCACGTTCCATTAAAGCCTAAATTTCCCAACAAAAGCAGGATTAATAGAGTTGGATGGAGACCAAAAGATCGCAAGAATATGTGACTACGAACAAAACCGAAACTTCGTTCTGTTTGCGCGGATAACACACCAGGTGAAGAACCACATAAACAAAAAGAAAGTATGAGTGAAGAAGAAACAGAAGACCTCGACAAAGTGCAAATGAGCACCTATCAAATGTTGTTATTACAGGATAAACAAAGCATATAAACGTAGGAGCGCAAGATAAGACAAATCTCTTACAAGTCGGAACAAAGATGACAAATGAATGAGAAAACGCATTGTACAAACTACTATGAGAAAATGTGGATTTGTTTTCCTGGAGTGCAGAAGACATGCCACTTAATCCAGGCGCTTTTCACAAGCTATAAGTCAGACGGACGCAATACCTGTCAAACAAACTCGGAGAAAAATAACGCAACAACTGAAAAAGCCATACGAAGAACAAATAAAATGCTTGGAGCAACCAGGGTTCATAAGATAAATTTACTACCCAAAATGGGTAGCCAACATGGTCATCATCCAAAAAAAGAGCGAAAACTTACGAATATGCGTTGATTTTATGGACCTGAACAAGGTATGTTCAAAAGATAATTACCCCTTTCCGGACATCAAATAATTGATGACGGAATGACGGGACATCCAACTTCCATTGAGCAAAAAGGTGCATAAAAAACAGTTTTCTACGCACCGCGGAAGCCCTACTTTTTCAAGGTAATACCTTTTAGGTAAAAAAATAATAAACGATACTATTCTTACACTGAGTTATCATGTGAGTTACACATGTGAGAAATGTGTACGTTAGCAATTAATGCTAGTGTATGTTAGAGATTAGTCAGGGGTTAAAGTACTGCTATAAAACCCAAGTCCTGTAACAGATTCATGTACTGAGAATTATTTTCTGCTTTAATCAAACGCATCTCTGATGCTGGTTAATTCTTGATCTTCAATCAAGAATCATAACAAACTACTATGGTATCAGAGCTATCAAGCTTCTAATTGTTTCTCAAATCAAATTCTTTTTTTTTTCTTGTCAAATGATCTGTGATTTTCCCCAAACTATGGAAAATCCAACATTAAATTCATTCAGCAAGGTACCTCTGAATCAATTAACTAGTCTTGTTCCTCTCAAATTGAAAGAAGACAACTATCTTACCTGGAAAAATTTGATGCTTCCAGTAATCAGAAAGTTTAAGCTCATGAACTATCTTGATGGTACTTACCAATGTCCTGAACAATACACCAACCAAAGAAATCAAAGTAATAATATAGAAAATCCACACTATCTGGATTGGATAGATGAAGATTCAACAATTGTGTTGTGGATAAATAGCACAATTTCAGAATCTGTGATAACCTATTCTGCAGCCTCTACTACTTCTCACAATTTGTGGAACAATATTGAAGAAAGGTTTGCAAGATCATCATCTACTCATTGCATTCATCTGTGCACTAAGCCACTCTCTGTTAAACAAGGTAACAAAACTATATCTACTCTTATAGATGAAATAAAAACTCTTTCTGATCAGCTTGCAACAACAGGAGAATTGATCTCAGACAAAGAACTAGTTGTCATTACCTTATCTGCCTTGCACAATGATTACATTCCATTTTCAACCTCAATGAGACATAGGTATCCTCCAATAACTTTCATTGAACTTCACAATAACCTTCTTAGTGAAGAGTCTGTGATAGGCCAAAGAAATTCTGATATACTATCTAATGCTTCCAATCAAGCATTCAGTGCACAATTTAATCATTCAAGAAATCATTTCAGAGACAATAATTTCAGATCTAGAGACTACACCAACTCAAACATCAGAGGTACTACTATGTATCAACAACATAGTAACAAATTCAGTAATAATTCATATCATAAAAGATCCCCTAACTTCATTAGCAGAGGCTCAAACTACAGAAACATGTACAATGGATCAAGACTCTCACAAGATTCAAGAAATCAGATGTACACAAATCTTGTTTGTCAGATATGTGAGAAATCTGGACACAGTGCTTTAGATTGCAGGAATAGACTAAATTTTACTCATAACAATGCAACAAGACCAGCAAGAATGTCTGCAATTCTTGCTTCTGCAAACATCATGGGGGAAAATCCATGGTATGCTGACAGTGGAGCAACTAGCCACATTACTCCAGACAAAACTGAGCTGCAGGCATCAACAAGCTATCTTGGATCTGACAAGATTAAGGCTGCCAATGGTGAAGGTATGTCAATCACTCATTCTGGCTCATCACTTAAATATGTACCAGGATATATTTTTAAGATGCATAACATACTTTTGGTGCCTCAAACAACACAAAATCTACTTTCTATCCACAAGTTCACAGAAGATAACAATTGTTCTATAACTTTCAACTCTTCTGGTTATTATGTGAAGGACTTGTTCACTGGGAAGAAAATATTGGCAGGCCCTCACAGTGATGGAATTTATCCTATTTATCTACAAGGATCCACAAAGAACATAGCTAACTCTGCAGTAGCATCATCATTGTCCTCTGAAGTATGGCACAGGAGACTGGCACATCCTTCTTTTGCAACAATGCAACATGTTGCAAAAAGTATTTCATTACCAAGTATTGCAAATAAGCACACATTGTGTAGTGCATGTTCTGTGGGTAGATTACATAAACTACCCTTTCAAGCTTCAATCAGTTTTAGTTCAAATCCAATGGAATTACTACATATGGATTTATGGGGTCCAAGTCCTGTAATTTCTAAACAAGGTTATAAGTACTATGTTGTCATCATAGATGATTTTTCAAAGTTTTGTTGGTTATTTCATATGAATGACAAATCTGAGTTCAAAAAAATCTTTAATCAATTCAAATTATTCATTGAAAATCAAATACCATACACTATAAAAGCTATCAGATCAGATGGTGGAGGTGAGTTTCTACATAATCAACTAGTTACATTACTGGAAATGAATGGAATAAAGCAGGAGTTCAGCTGTCCACACACTCCAGAATAAAATTGAATAGCAGAATCTAAACACAAGCACATAGTGGAAGTAGGAAGGACATATCTAATACAATCCAAGTTGGATGATTCATTCTGGTCAGATGCTTTCTCAACAACAAACTACACTATAAACAGATTGCCAACTAAAGAAATTTGGTACAAATCACCTTATGAGGTACTCTATCATAAACTACTTGATTTACATTTCTTAAGAACATTTGGCTCTCTTTGTTATCCATGGCTAAAGCCCTATGCACCACATAAACTAGCTCTAAGGAGTGTGCTATGTATATTTATAGGATACAACTCCAAGCACAAAGGGTACAGATGTTTAGACCCTAGAACTGACAGAATATACATATCTAGACATGTAGTATTCAGAGAAAATATTTTTCCATATCAAACTACTAAATTGCCAGAAATAGCCACTATGTCACAGTCTCCATCAATCACATATCAACCAAAAGAACTACAAGTTACTCCAACCATCAACTCACACATCATGCAGGCAAGAGGTAAGTCATGGATCTCAAAACCAAAGGTGTATTTCACAAAACATGCTTATTCTACAGACATTCTTGTTCATGTCCCACCAGTAACACCAACCTGCTACACAGAGGCAAGCAAAAATCCAAAGTGGAGACAAGCCTTAGTTGAGGAATATAATGCACTGCAAGATGCAAACACTTGGACAAAAGTTCCTCATCTGCCATCTATGAACATAGTAGGGTGTAAATGGGTGTTCGGCTTGAAATATCATCCAGATGGTTCAGTTGCAAGATATAAGGCAAGGCTTGTAGCCAAGGGTTTTCACCAGAAAGAAGGGCTAGAATACACAGACACCTTCAGTCCAGTTGCTAAGGCTACTACAATAAGGGTACTTTTATCTATTGATGTTAGCTGCAATCGGAACATAACACAATTGGATGTAAGTAATGCATTCCTACATGGGGACTTACAAGAAGATATTTATATGCAACAACCACAAGGCTTTGTGGATTCAGACAATCCAACATATGTCTGCAAGCTAAATAAGTCTCTCTATGGGCTAAAACAAGCTCCAAGAGCTTGGTATGCAAAGTTAAATCAAATATTACTTCAAAATGGATTCACACTCTCCACTGCAGACTCCTCTCTGTTCATTCAGAAGCAAGGCACAAGGCTAACATTCATATTGGTCTATGTAGATGACATCCTCATTACAGGTACTTCATCTACTTACTGCACAGACTTCATTGCTACTGTGCAGACATACTTTCCAGTTAAAAATCTAGGAGCACTACATTATTTCCTAGGTCTTGAAATCAAAAGAAATGATAATGGTCTATTCATCTCACAAGCAAAATATGCTTTAGATCTTTTGGAAAAACATAATATGTCAGGTGCCAAGCCTAGTTCAACTCCACTTCAGGCACATTGCAAATTAAACTCAGAGGAGGGAGAAGTTCTGTCAGACCCAACAGGATACAGGTCTTTGGTTGGTGGCTTGCAATATCTGACCTGGTCTAGACAAGAAATTTGCTATGCTGTAAATCAAGTTTGCCAATATATGCAAAAGCCAAGGACATCCCATATGATAGCAGCAAAGAAGATCTTAAGGTATATTAAAGGGTCTGTTAACTATGGTATTTACTTTATAAAGGAATACAATCACTCTAGGGGTACAGTGATGCAGATTGGGCAGGAGATTTTGTAACCAGGAGAAGCACAAGTGGCTACTGCATATTCTTAGGAAATAATCCAATATCATGGTCTAGCAAAAGGTAAAATACAGTTGCAAGGTCATCCACAGAAACTGAGTTCAGAAGTTTGGCAAATGCAACAGCTGAAATGCAATGGGTGGTCAAGCTATTAACTGAGATGTACTTACCAATTCATGGCAAACCAATCATTCTATGTGACAGTGTCAGTGCCATAGCATACTCTTCAAACCCAGTTAATCACAGCAAAATGAAACACCTAGCTGTTGACTATAACTTTGTGAGGGAACTCATACAAGATAACAAGTTGAAGGTGTCCTATGTATCAACAGTGGATCAAGCAGATGATGTCTTTACTAAAGGGTTCTCAGGACCAAGATTCAAGTATCTCAGAGACAAACTGAGTGTTTTTACTCTGCCATCCACACAGTTTGAGGGGGGGTAATAAACGATATTATTCTTACACTGAGTTTACATTTTATTTCTTATAAATACACTGAATCATGTGAGTTACACATGTGAGAAATGTGTACGTTAGCAATTAATGCTAGTGTACGTTAGAGGTTATTCAAGGGTTAAAGTTGTACTGCTATGAAACCCAAGTCCTGTAACAGATTCATGTACTGAGAATCATTTTCTGCTTTAATCAAACGCATCTCTGATGCTGGTTAATTCTTGATCTTCAATCAAGAATCATAACAAACTACTAAAAAATACAGGTGTGGGATATTAAAGAATGATGGACAAGTTGTTCGCAGTATGGATAGAGAGCATACTAGAGGTATACGTAGACGATATGCTAGTCAAAAGCAAGAAGGCAAAAAACTATCTTGCGGATCTAAAGACGATTTTCTCCGTAATGCGGAGGCATGACACGAGAGTAAACCCCGAGAAATGCTCATTTGGAGTAACCGAGGGGAAATTCCTAGGGGTCGTGGTCACCTAAGCAAGAATACAAGTGGATCGGAAAAAGTGCTAGTAGTCCTAGACATGGTGTCGCCATGTACGAAGAAAGAAGTGCAGCATATAAACGGGAGACTGGCATCGTAAGATTTTCCAAAAATGCAGGACATTCTTCGAAGTGCTACGTAAAAACACGACGTTTGAATGGAATCAAAAGGGAAAACAAGCATTGCAGAAATGTCAAGAGAAATCTGATAAGACCACCGATACCACAAAGTCCGCAGGTCGGAGAAGAGCTCAGCCTAGACCTCGCATCAACGAAAGAATCAGTCAGTTGTTCTCCATGAACTCTTTTATGTTAAAAGAATTCTTTGTGGTTCTTAGGCATCTTTTCTCTTTTTTTTTTTTGCATCTTTTAATTTCATATATACCTTAAAATTTGTGGTTTTACTAGCATTGAATTTGAAGAGCGATTACCAATTGGTATGCCGGTTTACATTGTTGATTTGAGTTTGAATCTGGTGAAGGAAATGATAAACCGGCTTGTGATCCTTGAGAATTTGGTGTATGGGGATCTAGTTGGAACTTGATGGAGACAATCCAATAGAGTTGGATTATACTCAACGACTTTCGAATGTTGTGCCATGTGCCTATCCTCTCTCTACATTTGCGTTCTTGGCATTTGCAGAAATAATTTTACTAAAGATCATGTCAAATTAAAAATTAAATTCTTAAAAGGGTTTTTTTTTTGGTAATTATTCTTACCACATCAAATCAGTTTCGCTACTCCTTCTGGATCGGTCGGTTTGTATGATCAAAACAACATATAAGGTCACTTCATTATTGATTTATTGAAACCTCCTGGTAACTTAGTAGGATAACGTCTTCTAAGGTCTAGTGTTTTTTTTCATAAATATTTATGAATTTTCTCTCAAAATCCTTGTCTTTGTTATTGAGCACCGTTGATAGAATTTTTTGTAAAATGTACATAATTCTGCAAGTTAATTCATCTTTTTCTGTATAAAAGTTTGAACTAGAAACTTCATCTTTGCTTTGTGTTGTAACGAGAGATCGAACGAGAATAATAATAGAGATCGAGACACAGCATAATCGAGAGATCAAACGAGAACAATAATAGAGATCGAGACACAGAGATTTACGTGGTTCACTAACTGTTACGTTAGCTACATCCGTAACAGAGAAAGCAGAGTTTTATTATAGAGCAGAATACTGAATTACACATATTCTAGGTACAACGTGTGTATATATATATATATAGGGCAAAGAGAAAAAAACCTAATTCGACTAAACAACGGAAAACAGGCCCAGTGAATATACCGTCGAGGGGCTCTGCCCCTCGGACTCCCCGTAGAGTTCCGATCAAAGACTGATTCAAGGCATATCAACACTTTGACTAGATTAAGAACCAGAACCCCTTTTATACTACAAGAAATTAGTATGGTGAGACTAGAAAAAATTTATGTGAAAATCGAGGTATAGAAAATACGCATGTGAGTTGAAATGTATTCAGATTAAATATATATAAGACATTGAATTAAAGTCGTTTAATAATCTGGCCGTTAACAGAAGAATCGTTATCGAGCGAGAGAGAGAGAGAGACCGCGCCAAGCGGCACAAACTACTTGATGCAATTCGCAAACCACCAAATTTAATCGGGCAATTCCATAGTGGACCCAAATTGGTAAATCTGTCTAACTAGTCCATAAGATTTGCCCTTAGCTGCATATCTGTTTCCTTCTTCTAGCCCAATACAGTGTACATGAAATATTTGTTATTTAACAAGCCAGCATAATATAATAGGAGGCTGGAACTTCAAGCTCAACAAGTCTTTCAGTATATACAATAGAAGAGACAACTGCCATAACACCTCTCATGGGTTGTGATAGCAAAATTCTAGGCTACAATTTAACACCTCTTAGAAACACACGATCAAAAGATACAACATATTTAAGCAGCATAAGTTAATTACTCATATATTAATATTACTTGGATTCAAGTAAGTTCATATCAAGCAGTTGATTGAGCTACGAGATTACGAGGAGACGGAGGATTCGTAAGCATATGAACAACCTCCCTCATTGTAGGTCTTTCACAACTTGATTCTTCTACACATCGCATTGCCACCTTAAACAAGTTCACTACACCATTTAATGGGTATTCCGCAAGTCTGCGATCCACCACTGCTAATACAACATCCGCATCGGATGGTTTGGGTAACTCAGATGTTGTCATTCGGACCCACCGCACAATATCAACTCCTTCTCCAAATTCACCAACTGGTTTTTTACCAGTTATCAGTTCCAGTAGCACCACTCCAAAGCTGTAGACGTCACTCTTTTCATCCACCCTCAATGTGTATGCATACTCTGTCAATGGTACAAGGGGGTTTAAGTCATTCCTTTCATCATCATTCTTGACTAGCTTCGATTTATGTAATACAAATGTGTTTAAATCGATCAAAGGAAAAAGAAATGAAAATAAAATAAAATTCCAAGTTAAGAACCAGAAATTTAGGTGGTGTTTGTTTTTTTTCACTATATAGTGATTATCACTTTAAAGTGAAAATCACTTTAAAGTACTTGCACTTTCAAATATTATTTTGAAGTGTTGTGTGTTTGTTTTCTAGGCACTTTAAAGTGCTTTTTTGAAGTGATGTGTGTTCGTTTTTTCACTTTAAAGTGTATTTAATGTTACAACTGTCTATTTTACCCTTAGATATGTTTCTTCAATTTTAATTTCAAAATCCATTCTGGGGCGACTTATTATAATTTAGGCTATATACACAATCATTTTATTTATTTTTTTAACAAAAAATTTAATTAATTTTTCACAAAATTTTAAT
>JAJJMC010022576.1:515959-527360 GCA_023531435.1 Papaver californicum
ACAAAAAATTTAATTAATTTTTCACAAAATTTTAATTATTTTTTTAAATTATTAAAAAGCTATCAGAAAAAGTAAAAAAAAATTGAAAAAAATTTGAATTTTTTTTAAAGAAAAATGTGAAAAAAAAATTTGAAAAAAAAAAACTATTTTTATAAAAAATAATTAATTAATTATAATTAACTAATTAATCAAAATTAACACTAATTAAACAAGGGGTAGATTAGCCGTTATATAAAATAAGTGGATAAGTGATTTATTAAATGGTGAAAGTTTAGATTTTTAGGTTTGTGAAAGATTGGGGATAGAGTTTGGAATAGTAATAGTTCTTAAAGGATAAAATGGGTAGTAAGTGATAAATATTTGAAGTGGTAAAATTGAAGTAGCTTTTTGCTACTTCATATTTTGCACTTCAAATCACCACCACTTCAAGTGATAATCACTATATAGTCAAAAAAACAAACACCCCATTTTTTATGGGTCCCACCATTTTAAAGACATTTGAAGTGAAAATCACTTTAAAGTGCAAAAAACAAACACCCTCTTATACTCTATTCAATTTGACAAGATACTACTTTGGTGGGAATCTGCTACTAAAGAACCTTTGGTTGGAAAAAGGTCGCATAGGTGATTAACAAAAAAAGACACAATTACTCGAAATAAAATTCATGCTTAATTTTTAAAAAAAGTTATGATGCATTTGTCAATTATGTCATTAGGAGATAAAGCTGTGATGAGATAGAGATTTAACTAACCTGGTGCGATGTAACCATAAGAACCAGCAATAGAAGACATACATTCAGAAGCACCAGCATCAGTCAAGAACTTGGCAAGACCAAAATCAGCAACATGAGCTTCATAATCAGAATCGAGTAAGATGTTATTCGATTTAACATCTCTATGAATAATCAAAGGCGAACAATCATGATGAAGATAACAAAGTCCCTTAGCAGCTTCAACCGCAACTCTGTATCTCGTTTCCCATTGAAAATGTGAACCTTTTGAACCATGCAATAACTCGCCTAAACTCCCGTTTGGCATGTACTCATATAGCAACAAATTTGTATCCTTATTCGAAACATAACCCAATAACTTTACAATATATCTATGCCGAATACTACCAAGTGTTTGAATTTCAGCTGAAAATCCTAAATCATATCCTCCATTACATCTTCCAACTAGTCTCTTAATAGCAACATCAACATTACCCGACGACATTGATCCATGATAAACAATACCTGCACCTCCTTTACCGATAATGTTCTCGTCTTTTAAGCATTCCAGCACATCTTCCACTGTAAAATCAAGTTTCTGAAACAAAGTAAGTTTCCACTTTTTCGAGTTCTCTTTCTTCCTCAAGTACCTAACAATCAAATACCCGACAAGGCATAGGAACATGAACAATATAACTGCTACAACACTGGAGATTTGCACCGGACTCAAAGAACGAACTTTACCCAAATCATGTCTAGAATTAGCATTTGAATTGCAAAATGCATGCTTCCAAGGACCACAAAGATCAGGATTACCAGCAAAAGCACTCTCATTAAACGCTAGAAACTGCCCGCCAACCGGAATCAAACCCGAAAGCCGATTATACGAAAGATCTAACTTCGTTAAACTGACCATTGCTCTAATTTCTTTAGGAATTGAACCAGATAGTTGATTTCTTGATAAATTCAGCGTACTTAGTATCGACAAACTTGTAATTTCGTTAGGAATTTCACCAGTAAGACTATTACTACTAAAATCAATAGAAACTAAAGACGAGTTGGCCACAAATGTTACAGGAATTTCTCCTGTAATGTTATTACTGCTGATGTTAATCTTTGATAAATTCTTAAGTTTTCCAATCTCAGAAGGCATTCCACCAGAAAAATGATTTACTTGAAGAAACAAACTCTGTAAATTATTTAAGTTACCGACTTGAGAAGGAATTTTACCAGAAATTTCATTGTTTGATAGAACCAATGATTCTAATTTCGGACTATTCATTTCGGAAGGAAGACCACCGGAAAAGAAATTGTCATTGAGCTCAAGCAAACCAACAGATGGGAGATTGAACAAACCAGGTGGAATAGTTCCATTTAAGAAATTCTTAGAGAGACGAACACGAGTTAATGATTTACACTCACCGAGTTTCTCAGGAATCGGTCCAATGAAGAAATTAGTCATTAAAATCAAAGTCTCTAATTTCCCACCAAAACAGAGATCTTGAGGAATTAAACCGGTAAGATGATTATCAGTCACATCTAATAGTTTCAATTTCCCATTCCTTCCTAAGTTCTCAGGAAGCCCAAGAGTGAAATTGTTTTCCCAGAGTTGAAGTACCGAGAGATTTGGTAAATCACCAATGAACAGTGGAATTTCACCATGAAGATGATTACGAAATAAATTCAACAAGGTAATTTCTTGAAACTTGATAAAATCTTGAGGAATTTCACCAATTAAATTATTATTAGACAAATCAAGAGAACTCAAATGAGTCATATTAGAAATTTCAGCAGGGATTTTACCTGATAAATTGTTGAATTGTAAGAACAAAGAATCCAAATCCTTCAAATTACCTAGACTCTTTGGTATTTCACCATCCAGTCTAGTACCAGATAAATCCAATCTTTTCAACTTCTTAAAGAATCCAAATTCCTCTGGAATCCCACCCTCATAGACATTGTAATAACCCAAATACAGTTCTTGAAGATTTGACAATTTAGTTAGACTGGTAGGAATTCTACCAGTAAGACTATTTCCATTCAGACCCAAGTACTCTAAACTCTGAATTTCTGAATAAATTGATGGAATTTCACCAGAAAAGTAATTCCCACCCAAACTAACATGTCTCAGATTGTTAAGCTTGATAAGTTCATTAGGCAAAAACCCAGAGAAATTATTGTTGTAAAAATCAAGAATCTCTAATTCTGGTAATTCCCCTGCAACTTTTTCTGGAAATTTGCCTTCTAACATGTTATTAGACATGTTGAGAACTTTAAGAGATTTCAGGTTTGAGATTTCTTCAGGAAGTAACCCTGTTATATTAGTACCAGTAAGAGTTAGGTTCACTAAGTTCGTTAATAAACCGATTTCTGATGAAATAGAACCGTACAGAGGAATCAGTTCGACATGAAGTGAAATTACTCGTGAGTTTGAATCACATGTAATGCCAGAAAATGAACAATGAGATGACGATGAATTCCAGTCTGAAAGACTTGAAACATTTGGATTAAGTAAGGTGTTTTTTAGATTGAGTAGAACTTCCATTTCTGAAACTGAAGAGAAACAGAGAGTAGTAGTGGAGAAGTAGAGAAGAAGAAGAAGATAGGGGAGAGATAATGATGATATTATTCCTCTCATTTTTGTTGTGAACTGTGATGAAGAAGAATGTCCGTAGAAGAAGAAGAGTGGGAGTGTGTTTATAATCAAGGACAGTGGAATAAGAATCAAATCTTTGATTAGAAAATGAGAAATTTGTTTCATTGAGAGATAGAGAGAGGGGGGAATTGCGAGAATAGGAGTAGGAGTATGAGAAGGGATGTGCATGCGTACCTTTCAATTTTCTTCCCTCTACTCTAGTCTCTGGTCTCTGGTCTCTACTCTCGCGCTCTGATACAACTCCATTTGACAGGGGCCAGTGGTGTAGCCGTACTGTTTTGATACTGTAGTTCCTAACAATGACTTGACGAATTCTTTTATGAAAATTGAAATTTTAGTTATAATGAAAATATTAGGTGAAATACAATTCATGGTTAGTAAATTTACACGGTTATCTTGTCCCGCTAGGAGGCCAAGTCCTATGCACATGCTAAATTGGTTAATTTACCGAGCAAAGTGGTTGGGAAAACTAGACGCATCATTATAGAAAATGAAGTAAGCGATAAAAATTCTATCGCTCCACAAATAGTATGTTACTAATAGCTACTTTCAAACAATAACCAAATTGTCCATCACTATACATACCCCAATAGTTTTATTAACTCACACCATTTTTTATACAAATTTCATACTCTCTACCTATGTCTAAAATAAATTAACATGTTTTTTAATTTATTTTACTTTTAATTTCACAGTCGGTGGATTTCTCTGAGGAAGAGGCTAACCTTATTATGTTTCTGTTTAAAACACAACAATGAACTCAGGTGTTGCAACAACTTGAAGATGAGTCGGATGAAGACATAGAACTGACCAACACTATGATGTTGAGAGAATCATCGGAGAAGATACTAAGATCTCCTGAGCCAAAAGAAGTATTCACAAGAAGATATACGTATCGGGGGCGGGATGAACACCAAAAGCTGATGCACGATTATTTTAATGTCAATATCGTGAACTCTGGTCAATATTTTCAATGTTGATTCTGCATGCCCAAACATTTGGTGACAAAGATTGTTGAAGAACTTTGTCGGGTACAATATGAATTTAATTATCAGTTTGATACATTGATATCAGAGGTCATAGTCAGAAACAAAAGGTTACCTCAGACCCAAGGATTCTAGGTTACGATCATCCAGCGGATTCTAGCGCTGAATATCTTCGTACATGCAAAGCAACTTCATTCAAATATCTTTCATTTTTTTGTAAAACTATGATTAATCATTTTGGTCCAACGTATTTACGAAAACTAACAGAGGAAGATGCCATAAAAATATTAAAGCAAAACCAGGATAGGGGTTTTCCAGGAATGATATATAGTCTTGATTGCATGCATTAGATGTGGCATGAATGTCTTATGTGTTGGGCCGATCAATATAAGGGTCATTACCAAAACCAACAGTTATTTTGGAAGCTTCCACTACTTATGATTATTGGATATGGCATGCTTTTTTTAGTCTGTCGGGTTCACAAAATGACATAAATTTTCTGCACAAGTCGCTCTGTTTGAAGACCTCAAGTATAGGATTAGCACTAATGTAAGGTTCAATATCAACGAGAATCAATACACTCACGGGGATTATCTAGTGGATGTAATTTATCCTAAATGGTCTACGTTAGTTCAGCCATACCGTTAGCCCCGAAGGTAATCCAGGTCGCTCAATTAAGACTAACTAGTATAACGAACGGATCCCTTGACTTTAATGAATAATCATTATAATAACACTACTCTATGGTGTCTTATTAAAATAAAAATAAAAATTTGTTTGGTTTATACAATATGTGACTTTATCTCTAATTTTTTGTAGTTCGTTGAGAAGTTTTAGAGTACTTTTTCATATTGTAGAAGAAAATCATTTAGTTAAATATCCCTGACTAAGTTGCGGCTTACCAGATTTGTTCCCCCTAGATGAGGGGATAAGGGATGTCTAAAAAGATTGAAATTACTAAATTACCCTTACTAGTTAAGATTATGTTTCTATCCTTATCTCTAATACTTCCAATCTATTTCTGTTTCTCTTATAACCGATCAGAAAACAAAGTATTTTTTTCTTTTATTTAAAGTGTTTTTAAGAAAAAATTGGTTCAAGAACAATAGGCCGATAATACACTTATACTTTGCTTTTACTTTCACGGAGTCCATTAAGGGAGATTTTCTTTTTAACTAGTTCTAGAAGTCTTTTTTTTATATGGCCCCCTTTAACTTGTGGCTTTAAGTAAGGCTTTATTTGCTTTAGCTAGAGGGTCGGCCCTAACCATCGCGTAAGTGCCTTATTGGGTGATTTTTAACCCAATTTCTTTTTTTTCGAAATTTAGATATTTTAAAATCAAAAAATGCAAAATTTTCATGTTTTGACGATCAATCAACACTAATTAATTCCAAATCTAACATGATTATTTAACTATTATTAAATTAATTAACACTACTTAATCGGAAATAAATTAACTATTAACAAAAATTGTAGATGTGGAGTTTTTAAATTACTTAAAAAAGATTATATTTTAATTTATTTGGATAGATCTCAAATTAGCCAGATTTATCTTATCCTTTTGTTTATTGGGGTTCGATATAACACTCCCATTAATCACTTCATCTTTAACTTAAATATTTTATTTTATTTTTGTAATTAAGATTAAAATTTGGATATGTTTCAATATTTTAATAATTTATTAATTTGTAAATAATTTATTAATTTATCAATAATTTGATATTTTGTTCAATAAATAAAATTCAGTAATTTCAAAATTATTAATTTACCCAAATTTTGCTATTTCTTATACAATGAATAGAGATCTGATGAGTAAAGGAAAAATATTGCGTAGGAGGAAAATCGCATGAGACGAAGGGCATGAGGGCGATGCATCAAATCAAATTAGCCTTAAATTAAGTATCATTGTGAGCTTTATTCATTTAGTGTAGAATTGTATGAACACCAACCCCAAAAATATAAAGGAGGGAATTACCATTTTCCTTTGCTGTTAGTTGGTTCATGTGAGTCTGTGAGATGTATCGGTATATTAAGCTGAGCTATGATGTACATAGGAGTTAGGTTTTCTGTAGGGTAACTATGTAGCTGAGGGGCGTAAAGATTTGAACCTAACTTACAAAATTGTTATTTGTTGATTGATCGAAATAGACTGACAGGTCTTCTGATTCAAGGACCAGCAATTAAGGAGTCTGAAGTCTACAAATTATTATGACTTCTTGACGGCTTAATGACTGACTAGGAAGTTTTGTCTGATTGACATATGAAGACAGAGACGCTATGATTATGTTACCCTCATTTTCTGAACTTTTACATGCTTGCAGTAGCTGGTGGGAGGGTTCTGTAATCTGTACTGTGTCGCTTAACTTTATAATCTAGCTTATATTTGATGGACCCAAAAAATTTAAGTCATTGACCAGATATCTCGTGTTTGCATCATAACTGTTGAAATAACTATAATGTGAGGATATTTTGGTTCAAAAAAATAAATAATTTTGAGGATATTTTTTAATTTTAATAGAAATTATTTGGTATATTTTCGGAGCATAAAATCTGATTAGTATTTTCTTGGGACGTGTTTGTTTCTTCAGTCTGTCGAGATCAGTGAGAGTTTATGGATAATTGTAGGTTTGTTTGACAGTCCCTCGCTTTTTGACAAAATGCTTGTTTCGTCTTTTCTCTTCTTCTTCTTTCTCATCATCAACACTGTTCTCTGAGTCTCTGACTGTAACTCCATCGAGGGAGCGAGGAAAAAATAAACAAATGAGAAAAGAGTCTCCCTCTTTTTGTATTTTCGTGGATGTTAAGTTCTTAATTCAATCATTTGTTTGTATACAAATAATTTCCCACATACGACATACGTACCCGGTACCTCATCCTTCCAAGTTGGGTACAAAGTGCAGACCCGTGTTTTCTCTTCAATTGCAAACACAATGTTCAAGTTTTCTTACCATTTGCGTTTTCATAGAGCTGGGTTGGTTTATCCTAAATAAAAAATTGATCTAGAGTATTAGGTGGTCAGAATTCGATTTTCCACACTTTTAGAGGTTTATATTGCTGTGTTTCATAAAAATTAAACTATTTTTATAAAATAAAATTTAAAAGCAAATATCTTAACTTTAAACAAAGTGGAGTGCTTTTTTTCCTCTTTAAAAGTAATTGTACCAATGTTAAAATCATGGATAATAAAAACCATAATAAAGTGAATGTCAATGATATAAATTTGAAACTTATCAGTACTAAATTTTTTAATGATCATAAAAAAAAGATTTAAGAGTTAGTTATTTTTATCACACCAGACATCTAATGCAATCCAATTGTTGAATTGAATTGGTTTAGATCGGATCGGTTTAGACCATCCTGATCCTTGTATCCTTCATCGTGAGTCATGAACATGCATCACAACTTGTGTACAGTGTGCCGGATAGAGTTGACATAACTAGGTAGTATCAATGATTAGTAATTAGTATGATACTCTCAACAATAATTAGTTAATAACCAAAAAGTAACTTTTATTAACAAAAGTGAACCATATACATGTCGAACAAAGTTGAAAACCTTTTCTTTTCTTTATTTTCTTATATTCAATTATTCTCATTCTCCACATTTAATCCACTAATTCATGCAACTAATTTAGAACATATTCTATTCTTCTCTAATAGGTGTTAGAAAATTAGCTCACGACAATGATATTGAAAAACACTAACATTGAGACGTTCTTAAAAAGTTTACACCGGGAAGAGCTTAGAGGACTTGTGTAGCGCTGGGAAATGGAGATAAATCCGGTAATAGTAAAAGATTATAGAATCTTCCTACATCCGTTATCCACCAAAATAAGTTTGATGGAAATTTGTTTGGAACGAGGTTTCTGTGAAAGCCAAGTATCAAATAGTGCGTAGTTATCATAGTCAATAGTGCGTAGTTATCATTGAAAAACATTGACATTGGGACGTTCTATGAGAGTCCGTTTTTTTCATTGTTTTTATAGTTAATTGGTTATCTGAATCATAACATTTTATTTGTGGATCTAGAAGACAAGTAAAATTAGATACTCTTCTAACATCCAAGAATCTTTTATATACTTTTTTAATATCCAAAATTGGATATTCTACCCAAATTGTATAATTAAAATTTATATTAGATCACTAAAATACCCTTGTTTGTTTGTTGAAATAGTAAGATTTTTTTAATTATATTTCCTATAAGTAGAACCAATGTGATTGATCAAAAAAACACAGAGATAACTACGTCTCTATCATCTCTAACTAAAGTTATGTTGTAGAGTTCATGGTACACAGGATGACAAATGAAAAAATGATAATCAAAGGTTAAAATTTAAACAATACACACCATTGCTTCAGCGGTATTAGCAATTCACCTTAAAATTGATTTTGAAGAACCAGGCATAGGTTTTGCAACAGGCCTAACAACACTACTTTTCTTGGGCTTTGTGTAATTTATAGATGAGAAATAATATACAAGTGCAATCAACATTGTTGGATAGATAAAAACGGTTGTTGTAAGACCTGGTTTCCCAAGGATTCCTTCCTTAACAAGAGTCAAGACCCCAAATCACAAGGAGTGTTCAAAACATGCTCATCCATCCTGGTTTCAAGAGACCTACAAGAGCTTCTTCCATAGAGAAGTAGCTTCCTGCAAGAACCTACATTAGAAAATCAAAGGAAATGATAGTAAGATTGTACATAGAAAATGTCATAACATATCGGCTATCGCATAAGCAATTAATTCTAAACTCGGTAAATTGTAAGAAGGATAAATCGCACTAGCTAGCCCCTTGTCTATTTATATGACTCCCTAGAGGCCTAGGCCAAAATTTAGCAACTTAAATTTTGCATGATAACTGACGATAAGGACGATGTTTTTATTGTGTCTATCAATTTTTGAGTGCAACCAACGAAACCATTTCTCTTTATCCAACAAATTTAAAGGAGTTAAACCCGCATTATAATTAAGAAATTTCACAATAAATGACCTACAAATTCGTCATTATAGCAATTTAAGAAGTAAACAAAAGCCTACTACTAATAGGCATTGCAAGGAATGCCATATTTTTGACCTCAATCAATATTCAAGACAAAAAACAGAATATTAACCACCTTAACATTTGGTTTACGACTTTACGTGGCCACTCTGCATCTTCCAAAAACCTGGTTGGTGGAAGACAAAATTGCTAAATTAAAGATAACAAAATGGCATTTTGGATTTTAGTCCAGTTTATAGAAAATATGATCATACAAATAAAACTATGATAAAACAGTATGAAATCGGTTTCAACCCAATCAACAATTGGATGAAACCTCCTGATTTAAACATGGGTGAAATCAAATTCAGGATGAAACTAGTTTTACCATATTTTAAACACGGGTAAAACCAATTTCATCCTATCTTAAACATAGGTAAACCAAAATCAACCTAATCTAACACAGGATGAAACCAGTTTCAACCTGGTTTAAACATGCGACAACCACAAAAAAGACATAAAAAAGAGAAAAATATTTGCTTGATTTTCCTGCTACAAAAATTAGTAGTCTTTTTAATTGCATAACATTACATACCGACTGCCAAGCAGAGGAGGGATTATATGAACCAACTAATTATAAGCCAAGCATTGGTCAAAATGAATAAACATTTTTTATGGATGGGGATGCAAAAGTGCAGCCGGATCGGAAAAACCAAACCGGTGAAATTGCATTATGTGATTGCATTATGTAAAAAGCACCAACACTCTTATGAATAGACAATCAACCAAATAAAGCTTACATTATGATATCAAACTCAAAATTTTATGGGAATATGGAACAACTTTAGCAATTAAAAAAAAAACATGAATATAAAAAATAAACCAATTCAAACAGGATTAAACCAGTTTCAACCGATCTAAAACAGAACGAAACCAGTTTCATCCTAGTTTAAACATGGGTAAACCAAATTCAACCCAATTTAAAACATGATGAAATCAGTTTCATCTAAGTTTAAACATGGGTGAAACCAAATTCAACCCAATTTAAAACAAGATGAAATCAATTTCATCTTAGTTTAAACATGGGTAAACCAAATTCAACCCAATTTAAAGCATGATGAAATCAGTTTCATCTTAGTTTACACATGGGTGAAGGGAAATTCAACTCAATCTAAGCCATATGTAGCTAGACTAAGATGAAAACAAAATCAACATCAACCAATTGTTGATTCAATCATCAAACTAGTGTGTATGAAGGTATATATCAACAACTAAAATTATATGAGACCAAACCAAATTCAACCAATTTTAAACTAGATTTTACAGTGGTCAATGTATGTCGTTCATAAAATTACGATCTAGATGAAAAAAAATTCAACAAAATGGAAACAAGGATATATACAATTGGCTCATATTTCAACCAAGATGTATACAATTTCAACAAAATTTAAATTATTAATGTATTCAAGTGCATCCAGTAATAAAAAATAGCATATCATGAGAGTACATAGGTGATAGCACAAGATGTACATGGGTTTCATCCAGTAGAAACACATGATGAATCTAGTTTCATCCAGTGGTAATAACACATGATAAAATGTACAGAGCGTACACTAAGATGAAAAAAAAATCAACAAAATTTAAAATTAAAATCAAAGCATTATTTACACATTTCACATATATAAACAAATCTTAAAAATATGTACATGGGTGTATCAAATTGTTAACTAAAATGAAACCGATTTGAAATTAAATATAATCACAAAGACAATTTTGGGAACTTACTAATTTGAGCATGTTCTTCATTTCTCTTTTTGTGAAAATAATTTAACAGAAAACCCAAATTCTTTTAGTTTCTGAATTTGAGAAATCCCAATTAAGCATTTAGAAAATTATTGTATATGGTGGTGGTGTTAGCGCTAGTGTCGATGATGGTGGTGGAGATTGGGTGGAGCTATCGACGATGGTTGTGCAGAAAAAGTGATGTTGTCGATGATGATGTTGGTGTTTGTGGTGGAGATGGTGTTGGTGATGTTGTTGATGGTGGTGGAGGAAGATGATGTTGTTGTTG
>JAJJMC010022576.1:527370-541570 GCA_023531435.1 Papaver californicum
CTCTCGTCCATTTCACCCAACACCATTGTTTAACCGTCCACCACAACTAGACTTATTGGATTTTTGACCATTTGACCCATTTTTTCTTGTTTTTATTGCCATTACCTTAAAACTGCTGTTTCTGGAACTAGATTTTCGAGGAGTGAGCTTTGTTTTTGATATTTTCTACAGTATTTACTTGTTTGAGCATCTTGCCGAAGCCCAAGTTAGCTCAACTAAGAGTTTTTTTTTCCTGAGAAATATCCACAGGTTAGTCTGTCAGTCATCTCAATGTAGTATGTACTTGCTAGTAACAATGTCATATATACACATGACACATTGACATAATAATATATATAGATATTAAACTTAATTTTAGAGGAGAGGTGTTGGAACCTAATGTAAAGGAGACCAATCTATTATTAAGAATCTAAACCATGACTAATATTTATCAATTCCACAAAACGGAAAGCATAAAGG
The DNA here is from genome assembly GCA_023531435.1 of Papaver californicum. Classification (NCBI taxonomy): domain Eukaryota; kingdom Viridiplantae; phylum Streptophyta; class Magnoliopsida; order Ranunculales; family Papaveraceae; genus Papaver; species Papaver californicum. The sequence continues at coordinate 527,830 of JAJJMC010022576.1, forward strand.
AGTGAAGGGAAGATAACTATGTTGTTAGAAACGTGAATGAAAAGACTTGGGGAGCTAAAATGCCAAATTCTATTTCTTAATTGTAATTTAGAATCCCCCCCCCAAAAAAAACTTTATCTTTCTGCGAGATGTGATGATGCCCTACTTTTCGAGATTTGATGGTATACATTTCATGAAAATGAATAATTTGAGAGCACTTATTTTTAAGACATGTTTACTGAGTAGATCTTTACTTACGGTTTTATGCTTTATAGATGAAGGAATGTAGCTCAAAAGGATGGTCATTGCTACTGCATTCCCAAACCATAGAAGTCCTACTCAAATTAGTAGCACATCGTGAACATCAACGTATACTAGTATTAATCGTACAAAAGTTTAACCATACTGTTAAAATCAGTTACACTCTCCCTTTTGCCTAATATACACGTATAAGACAGTGTGTGGTTGATAGAATCCAGTTATATCAAGGCTTAGTTTGGTGCGACAATACTCCAAGTTAGGGAATTAGGAGTCCAGTAGGTTTATTTTTCAGTCTTTTCATATATTTAGGATTCTTTGGAAGGTTTTTTTCGTAAGAGTTTTTTAATTCTCAAAGAGTCTAATAGTTTTAGGATTAGGTTTAAGAGTTTTATTAGGATTAGTTTGTTTTCTTGGTTATTAGGTCTTTTATTCAATATCAAAATTAATAAAATCTTGTTTATTACTTTGTTTTTATTGTCTGCAATAGTGATCGTTTCTGCTAGCCGTGATAAGAACTCAGTTCTTATCGGTGTTCAAGGATGGAATGCCAGCCTGTCTCATCTACTATTTCTGTATTAATATCCTGTCCTATCTTTCTGTATAATGTAATGAAAATATTGTTTCAATAAAAGATTTCATTTTTCTTTGATGTCTGTATTAACTCTGATATCAGAGCCTGTGACAATAATGTCATCCACATAGATAAGAAATATTGCTATTCTGGAGCCTATTTTCTGAACAAAAAGTGAAGTATCTACTTGAGAGATCTTAAAATGAATTCTCCCGATACATAAATTACCATGATTTATGTTGGTTCGATCCTTCATTTTTGATGAATTCTTCTTCAAAGTTAGTAATCTTTACTCTCTAGATCTTATAATTTTGGATTTCTCTGTTGTTTCTTCTTCAGAAATCTTTTTCTGTGTATCTTTATGATTCAAGAATTTCCAGATGTCACTTTTACATCTTCATCAATGGCATCTCACAATATTACAAGTGTTACTATTCATCAACTAACATATATGGTTCAATTAAAGCTCAAAAAAGACACCTACGTAACATTGAAAGCATTATTTATGCCTATTATCAAGAAATTCAAGATCTCATCATTTCTTGATGGTACCAATGAATGTCTAGAATAATACACATCTAAGACTAATCAAAATAATGGAATCAAAAATCCTAACTACACTGAGTGGATGGATGAAGATCAGAGGATCATTTTGTGGTTACAATCTACTCTTTTTGAATATGTTATTGCTTGCTTTGTTGGTACTGAATCTTCTCATATTCTTTGGAACAATCTTAAAGAGAAATTTTCTCGTGTATCAGCTACTCGTACAACTCAGCTAAGGACTCAACTTTAATCTATGGAGCAATGTAATCTTTCAATGAATGTGTATCTCAATGTCTTAGACAAAATTTCTGATGAAATTGCTGCAGCTGGATCACAAGTATCTGATGATGAATTACTTGTTACAACTTTATCTGGCTTAAACAATGACTATATTGTTTAAGCCACCAGTTTCAATGAGAGAATTACATAATTTACTTCTTAGTGGGGAAGTTGTTGTCAATGACAGATCCAAATCATTGTTAGTTGATTCTCATGCCAAAGCTTTCGTCACTCCAATATCTAACTCTCGGTCATATTCTACACCACCAAGAGGTGGTCATAGTCCAAATTATAAAGGCAAACGACCTTATAACCCTCATTTCATAGGTGGATGTACATAAAGCAAATTTCATGATGGTTCTTTTAGTCATGCTCCCACAAGATTTGCTACTTCTATAACAAGACCTGCATCTTTTACTTCTGGTTACAAGCCAACCTGACAGATTTGTGGAAAGCATGGCCATCTTGCTTCTGAATTTCACAACATATTTAACTTCTCTTATAGGATAAATCCACCTTATAAACTTAACTGCTATGCTTGCATCTGCAAACATTATGGCAGAAAATTCCCTGTATGCTGACACTGGTGTAACAAACCACATCACTGTGGACTACTGCTACTTTACATACTTCTAATGCTTATATTGGATCTGAGATTGTTACTACCACTAGTGATCAAGGTATGTTTATTTCTCATATAGGTTCTACTATCAAAGCTTTTAATTCTCATTCTTTTCATCTAATGAATATTCTTGTAGTACCTAAAGCTTATCATAACTTGCTTTCTATTCACAAGTTCACCAAAGATAATAACTGCTCCTTAACTTTTGACTCTAATGGTTTTATTGTCAAGGACCAAGTTTCAGGGAGGACTCTTTTAAAAGGGCCTCCTGAGCAAGGTCTCTATCATATTCAATTAAATTCTACTCCAACAGCTCTCTCAACAATCAAGACTTCAGATGCTATATGACACAAAAGACTTGGCCATCCTGCTTTTACTACTCTTCAAAGAGTTTTTTCTACTATATCGCTAGGCAATGTTATCAAACAACCTATTTTTTGTTCTTGTTGTCAGTTAGGTAGGAGTCATAAACTCCCCTTTATAACTTATGTAACCAATGCTAGTACGCCATTATAGCTACTACATATGGATCTATGGGACCTTGTCCTGTATTATCCAACACTAGATTAAGATACTATGTCAACATTATAGATGACTACTCGAAATTTTGTTGGATTTATCCCCTCTATAATAAAGTGATTTTAAGCATGTATTATTTCACTTTAAAGCTTTTATTGAGAAGTTTTTAAACATAAACATTATCACTATCAGAACTGATGGTAGTGGTGAATTTTCACAACTGAATTAGGCTTTTTCCTTCTTTCTAATGGTATTCAACATGAAATTTTATGTCCACACACTCCAAACAAAATGGAGTTGTTGAATCTAAGTATAAACCCTGTTAGATTTAGGAAGAACTTTTGTTATCCAATATGGTCTCCCTGAATCTTATTGGGTTGATGTCTTTCATACTTCCAATTACGTTATCAATACCAGCTAGGTCTATTAACAATATTTCTCCATTCAAAAGCTTTTTGGCGACTGTCTCTCAAGACTTTTGGATGTGCTTGCTATCCTTGGTTAAAGCCATATACAAATCATAAATTACAACCTAGAAGTAAACATTATATTTTCATTGGTTATAGCAGCCATCATAAAATCTACAGATGTTTGGATCCTACATCTGGTAGAGTATATGTCTCTAGACATGTGATTTTTAATGAGGATTCTTATCCATATTATACTATATGTGCACAACTCTGAATCCAATTTCTATTCCTTCTCATCCTTCAACACCGAACACACTCATTTTTTTCCTACTAGTAGTTCATTACTTAATACTTCTGACAACACTAGTAGTTCATTACCTAATACATCTGACATTATTAGCTCACATCCAACTCTACATAATATTCTTGTTCACATTCCAGAAAATATTGTATTTCCATCAACCTCTACAAAACCTCTTGCATCTACTTCTGAAATTTTACCATTATTCATTGTATCTTATTTTATGCAAACAAGGGGGAAATTTGGTATTTTCAAACCAAAAATGTTTCAAACAACTAAACATGCTTTACCTGCTGCTCTTCTTTGTGCAGAAACTCCACAAATTCCTACTTGTTATACTTAAGCAAGTAAGTCACTAATTTGGAAAACTGCTTTGAACAATGAATATAATGCATTGATTGATGCTGGCACATGGTCAATGATACCACCTGATGATACTCAATATGTGGTAGGTTGTAAGTGGGTATTCAGAATAAAGTATAATGTTGATGAGAGTATAGACAAGTACAAGGCAGGTCTTGTTGCTAACGGATTTCATCAACAAGAGGAAATTGATTTCACTCAATCTTTTAGTCTTTTCATTAAGCCTACTATAATCAGGTTAGTTATAGCCTTGGCAGTTCAGTTTGATTGGTTTATATCATAAATAAACATTAACAATACTTTCTCCATGAAGATCATCAAGAAGAAGTGTTTATGGCTAAACCACCAGGTTTTATTGACCCAGACAAGCCTTACTATGTATGTAAATATCACAAAACTTTATATGGTTTAAAAATATCTCAAAGAGCTTGGTACTCAAAGCCAGCAGATGTCTGAACTTCTCTTCATTTCAAGATCCCTCAATCAGATACTTTACTTTTTGTTCAGAAAATAGGCTCAAGAATAACAATTCTTCTTATCTATGTGGACGACATTATTTTTACAGGCTTAAATACTTCTTATTGTGCTTCTTTAATGGCAAAACTTGGTAGTTATTTTCCTGTTAAAAATCTAGGCTTTCTACATTACTTCTCGGGTGTAGAAGTTAAAAGAAATTCTGCTGGACTATTTATTTCTCAAACTAAATATTGTGTGGACCTTTTGAAGGAACATAACATGGTTGGTATTAAACCATACTCTACACCTGTTCCTAATCATTTCAATAGATGGTAAACCTCTTCCTGACCTAAGTATAAGTCTTTAGTAGGGGCCTTGCAATATCTGACATGGATCATGCCAAATATAAGATTTTCTGTAAATCAAGTTTGTCAACATATGAGTGCCCCTACTGCTATACATTTTACTTTTTGCTAAAAGTATACTTAGGTATCTTAAAGGCACAATTGATCATGGTCTTTTGTTTTAAAAAGGATTGCAAGTTCTACATGGTTTTTGTGATGCTGATTGGGAAGGATCTGTTGATGATAGGAGATCCACTGAGGGGGGGGGGCTTCTTTGTGTTCTTCAGTCCTAATCCAATTTCATGGTCGGCAAAGAAACAACCTACAGTTGTTAGATCAAGCACAAATGCAGAATACAGATCTCTTGCTCACTCGGCTGCTTAGGTTATTTGGGTATGTCAGTTGTTAAAGGATTTGCATTTATTTTTTGCTTTACCTCCTCACCTAGCTTATGACAATATCAATGCCATTAGTTTATCCTCTAACCCAGTATTTCATAGCCGTATGAAACACATAGTTGTGGACTTTTATTATGTCATGGAACTAGTTCAAAGTAAAGCTTTGAGGGTCTACTTTGTTTCATCAGTTGATCAGATTGCAGATGTTTCCATAAAGAGTCTTGCGGAACCAAGGTTCTCCTTTCTCAAAGACAAACTAAAGGTCTTTTGTTTCTCACGCTTTAGTTTGAGGAAGGATAATTGTACAACAGTTCAACCATACTGTTAAAATCAGTTACACTCTCTCTTTTACCTAATATACACGTGTAAGACAGTGTACGGTCAAGGATGGAATGCCAGCCTGTAACACCCGCAATTTTCGTATGAAGCTTACTCATGGACGCGTCATGGCCTGGGTTGAAGCTTCATCCTAAGCTTATAAATCTTACCCAGATATGCATTGGGGTGTGGATGCCTTGACCTTGAATTATAGTGTTAAGGCCCGATTACGCGTGATGCGTATTCGAGGGGCATCATAGTGCTAAGGCACTATTATACCGTGATGCATGATCCAATGCATCACCGAGCCGAAGTTGCTTAAGTGAGAGCATCATAGTGCTAAGCACTATTATGCCGTAATGCATGATCCAATGCATCACCGGGCCGAAGTTGTGTAAGTGAGAGCATCATAGTGCTAAGGCACTATTATGCCGTGATGCATGATCCAATGCATCACCGAGCCAAAGTTGCGTAAGTGAGAGCATCATATTGCTAAGGCACTATTATATCGTAATGCATGATTCAATGCATCACCGAGCCGAAGTTGCGTAAGTGAGAGCATCATAGTGCTAAGGCACTATTATGCCGTGATGCATGATCCAATGCATCACCGATCCGATGTTGCTATTTGATAAATACATCATAGTGCTAAGGCACTATTATGTCGTGATGCATTATCGAGAATGCATCACCGAGCCAAGAATTCTCGGCTTTGGCAAGAAATCTTCATTTTCGACCTTGCAGTCGATGGATGGCCCTTACCTTTCAAATATTTATTTGTGGAAATTCTAATAAAACATATATAGGGAGGGAGCTTTGCTTGAATGTGCATGAGCGGTAATGCACATATAAATGCGATGTAGCTTATACGATGGAGCATACTTGATGCTCATCAACGTGTTTAACTGTAGCTTACCCGAGAATGCTTCGCTTGGCTTTGGCAAGAAATCTTCATTTGCGGCCTTACAGTCGATGGATGACCCATACCTTTCTAATATTTGTTTGTAGAAATGCGAATACAACATATATAGGGAGGGAGCTTTGTTGGAATGTGCATGAGCGGTAATGCAATATAGATATACGAAGTGGCCAATACGTTGGAGCATACTTGATGCATAAGTAGGGCTGCACAAAGGTCGGTTCGGCTTGGTTCTTGGTGGAACCCTATACCTGTACCTCCCCATGTTCGGTTCTTAAATTTTGTACCTGTACCCTGTACCCTGTACCCTCGGTCCGGTTCCGGTTTTGTACCCTGTACCCTGGGTCCGGTTCCGGGTACTTACCCTGTACCCTTTTTTATTTTATTTTTTTTGGGTTACATATAAAATTTAAATGTAAATTGTTGAAATAAAAAAAAAAAAAAAGTTTAAGTGTTTCTACCATTTCAATCTAATTACGAAATGTATACAGTATTAAGTTCCGTCAAATAAACACAAACACAAAAACTTTGGTGGTTCCGTCGAATGTGATGGCTACTTAATCTCGGTGGTCGCTTTCCTAAGGCTCAGCCGCTCAGGTAACTTAAGTAACTATTGAATTCTTAACTTCTTATTTGGGTTCAGAAAAATCAGAACTTGGTAGTACGAATTTCATCACATGCAGAACTTGTTTACTTGTTGCAATTTAGTGTAACTTAGACTCTGTAGGGTATCATCACATTCAGAACTTCGATTGATTCCTTTCCCTGTAAGATCTTTTAGATGAGACCCTCTATGGTGTTCAAAAACTTCTGATGATGAGCACGGTGTGCTTCATATATGTTGTATTCTATTATGAGATTTTCCAAACAACAGTTCCAAACTTTAGTATCACTTGATCGGTTCTTTGGGTCCGGTACAGGTCGGTTCTGAGCATGTACCTGTACCTTGTACCCCCTTATACTCGGTTCCTATTTTTTGTACCCGTACCCCGTACCCTGTACCCTCGGTTCGGTTTTTATAGGGTACGGTTCCGTCGGTTCCGGTCCGGTTCTTCGGTTCCGGTCGGTTCCTGTGCAGCCCTATGCATAAGCATCAATATCCTGGTAGCTTAGCCGATGAAGCTTGAATTATGCGAAAGCATCTTTCGATCGTGTTACGTACTTGATAATGCATATTTGCATAATAAATAGTGATAGTTATGCACAAGCTAGTGCATACCTTGCGGAAGCCCTTTGGCCTACACGGACTAGGCTTTTCTTGGCCTTTGGCCTTGCGATGAAGTTGGAATCGAAGTTGGATTTGCCTTAATAGGCTTAAGTTGCTTATCCCTTTCAAATTTACCCTATGATGAACTACGGTCATGCTTGATCCCTTCAAGGTACGGGTTGGGTACGTAGGCAGCCGCAATGCAATGCATTGAGGTGCAGCACCTTGTCGCTCATATCATCTAATTTGGGAGATGATTGCGACATTATGGTAATTCATATGATCTGGCTCAGCAATACTAAGCAAGAGATGATTGTTGTCACACTTGATGAGGTAGTTGCAATTTCATTTGATGGATTGTTCATACTTCCTTGGAACCATCGCGGCATGGAATGGCATGTGCCTGGATGTTGCTCTCTTGGCAAGAACAAGATAAGTGCAGGCTCCAGCGCATGGTCGAAGCAAAATTTATGAACTAAAACTTAGGCTTGAAATAGCCCAGGTGTTGGTACAAGGCATGAGTTAGGCCTGGAAAGTAAAACAAAAGTATGTGACGCTTGCCAAAGGCATCCCCATTAGCTTGTATAGCCTTCAACCCTTGGTATAATGAGGGTAAGTTGGAATGGTATGCTAGTCAAAGGCATTCACCATGGGGAAATAATGGCCTTGCACCCTTTGTAGGTCAAGGGTGTGTTGGAACGATATGGAGACTACGGTTTGAGTACCATACTTGCAAAGCATGTTTGGAAAGGCAAATATGCCTGAAACGGTATAAACGTAGCTTGAATGATGTGGGAACTACGTTTCAAGTATAATGCTTACAAGGTCCGCTTGGAAAACAAAAATTTACCTGCACTTTCCAGCGAGAAGTTAGGCTTTAAGGTCGGGTTACACTCTTTGAAATCACGCATCGGGGAGTTCTGGCCTGCCCAGCGGAACGCGCCGAAGGCGGTTTTTTTCCGGTACGTGACACAACCTGTCTCATCTACTCTTCCTGTATTAGTACCTTGTCCTATCTTTCTTTACAATGTAATGAAAATATTATTTCAATAAAAGATTCCATTTTATCTCTTATGTCTGTATCAACTAAGTATGACATTGCAACTTACTTAGAAACTATTACCATAATTCAGAATTTGTTACTTGATCAAGCATGTTTTGATAAGCAAAAAGAAAACCGGCCAAAATCAGCTTACATAATGCTTGGGTTAGTGTTGAATTGCACTTATCCTATCATTGTTTAAAACATCGAAAAGAAAACTAGAGGGATTTGATCAAGCATTTGGAGGGGATTATTTTACAACACGCGATATATTTTGGGTTACAAATAAAAGATTTTGAGTTACAAATAAAATTCAGGTGCCCCGTTATTTTAAGGTGAAAACAAATGTATGGTAAAATCGTACTTTCAAGTAGGTTCGAGAGATCAAGCTCGAACATGACGATCCTAAACCAAAAAATGGGCGTTCACGCTGCTTCAATTACAAAGATGGAAAGGATTAGGTAGGTCTTAGGGAAGGGAAGCAGAGAAGGTTGAGAAATATCAGTGTGATAAGTAGTGTGTGAAGAAGAAAGGATTATCTCTGAGATGAATCGTTATTTCTGTATGTTTAATTTCTCCTACTTGTTGTCTCGTTTTGTTTCGAATTCGAACTATATATTTATAGTTCGAAGGAGGCACACTGATTTCTTGTAAGTCGTGAAAGTTAGGGAGAGGTGATGATTGTGGATATTGTAGTGGGTTGGTGTCCGGAAAGTAAGGAAGACCTGTCTGACCACTACTCCTCATCCTCTCAACTGCTCTATAACCGCCCACTACTTGTTACCTTCTTTTTCGTGGAGGTGTGCCACCATGCACAATTTTCGTAGACCGCCAAACCAATACCACAATGAGAATCCCCCCATTTGTTGTATTTGACATCTCGTGGAAATAGTGGAGTCATAAGCCACTATTGTTTTGACTAAGTCAAGTCAAGTCAAATGACTTGCTAAGTCAGCGAGGCAAGTTGTGCGACTCACTGGATTGGTAATCAGACTGATTAGTATCGAGTCCGAGAATTTCAATAGGCATTTACTTGCTTAGAAGTAACATGGCATATTTAGTGGCTAAATATTAGCTCAGAAGTGACTTAGAATAAGTCTGAGAGGCATTTGAAGCCAAATATTGTACAGGGCCTCTCAAGCAAGAAAACATACTAGAATTCGTATAAGATTTGATATTGAACCAATATTGAGAAAAAAGACGTATTTCCGAGGTAAGTAGCTAACAAAGCTGGGGGTAACTACTTAGTACAAATAATGGTATGCTAGCTCTTTTAGTTGTAAAAGGCTAATGTGCTAACGTCTCAGGAGCAGGACCAATATGCATGGCTTTTGGTAAATGTTATTTGTACTAGAGAAATGAAGCTATTGTCAAGGAGGTTTGAAGTTACAACTTCAATCAGGTCAAGTATAGTTAGCACTAGAGTGTTATCGCCGATGCACTTGTGGCTAAGTCATTAATTATGGACGTGCTAGGTCAAGGACGTATTAGGTTAGCAAGTGTGAAGAATGTTATGAGACGTGCTAGGCATGGATAGGGACGCGCTAGGCATTGGCAGGGATGCGCTAGGCATAGCTAGGGGCGCACTGGAGCATGGGAGACGTATTAGTACTAGGAGGCGCGTTAGGTTGCTGGGACGCGCTAGCTTGGAAGGGACGCATCGGGCATGGCTTGGCAGGGACGTCACAAAGTTTGGCTTGGCAGGATGCGCCATAGCTTGGTTAGGGATGCGCTAGAGAGCCAAGACGTACTAGAGAGCTAAAGGGGCGCGCTAGAGAGCCAAGACGCGCTGGCTAAGGCACATAGGTACTTGGCCGAGAGAAGTTGGCGCCTTTGGCGCCAAGTTAGGGTTAGCGCTTTTAATGCTAGGTTTGAGGTGCCAAGGTGGTGACGCGCTAGCTAAGGCTTCATTAGGACAAGATGTGCTAGCTAAGACCATGTTGGGTTAGTTGGCGCTTCTCAGGTGTCAGGGTTAGTGCCAGGAAAGTTAGAGTTTTTAGGGTAAAATGGCTAACTAGTGCCAATGCGGTGCTAAGACAAATAGCTAGTGCTAACCTAGCGCTAATAGGAGATAAGTCTAGGGTTGGCCTAACTTAGAGGTTCAATGCATCTTTTATGGCATTGCTTCTTGATTGAGGCGCATCAGAGAGGAGTGGCGCATAATTTGTGGTTTATATTTAAGCAAAGTGCTAAAGTAGCATACTCGAGCTCAGAATAGCAATTTGAGGAACATTCATTGCGAATGGAGCGTTTAAGCTAGAATGTATTGGGTTTAAGGATTAACTATTCCCGAATTTGATAGATGTTGCCGGAACATCGATGCGCATTCGAGACAAGTTCAAGGAATTCGGTTGTCGAATTTATGCGACTTGAGACTAGCTCGATATGGCATAAATATTATGAGTATTGAGGAGACTACAACACTAGTTGGGAATGTTTGGAGAAAGCAGGTACCCTTAATTCACTTGCGGAACATAAGTAGAGATACAATATTTTATATTTTGTTATAGTGTTAGGCATATGCACATATATGTACATATACCCCTTTATATTCTTGCAGTTGCGCTTCCTCATCTCAGAGACATCTTGAGAGGGACCCGTCTGGATTCCTATGATATAGTTCCCCATGGAGTAAGAAGGAGTTCTTCAGATCTTTGAGGCTAACTTTCCTCTCAGGGAGTGAGCTACTGAGTTCCTCTATGATCGGTGTTCTCCAATCAGTGGCTTGCTCATGTTCCTATAGATTTAACCATGTCGAGGGTACATTGTGTCTCTACACCATTACAGTCTTTTCTGCTCCTTCAAATTGAAGTTTGGAGGCTAACGTGGCGAGACAGTCGGCGTGTTTTTTATTACTTCGGCCAACATGAACTACTACGGCTTCGGTAAAATGAGTTATGAGAAGCTAATATTACCTCCTTAAACGGGTAAACTCAGTTCATCTGATTGACTAGCAGTTTTGAGTCCCCCCTTATTTCCATATGCGTCGCGCCTACTTTCTTTGCTAATGAGAGACCTAGTAGGACGACTTCATATTCCGCAGAGTTGTTGGTGCACTTAAAGTCGAGCTTGAATGAGTATGAGAATACTTCCCCCGTTGGAGAGACTATTACCACGCCGGATCCTGTATCGTTATTGGGGGTAGATTAACCATCAAAATATAACATCCATGCTTCTTTTTTAACAATAGAAATCTCGGGGAAGTCCTCAGGTATTTCTTCATGTAATGCAATCATATCTTCTTATGGGAAAGCCGCTAGTAGATCTGTGCCTGCTTGTCTTTTGACTGCCTTCGAGGAGACGCATGCTATGTCGAACTCTGACATTTGAAGTATCCATCTAGCATGTCTGCTTATTAGGTCGGTTTTGAACATGATGGGGTCATCTTTGGCGACCAGCACGACCATGCTCGAAAGTAAGTAATGTCGGAGCTTCTAAATGGCATGCACTAGTGACAGGCACGCCCTCTATGTTTTAGGATATCTGAGTTCTGCGTCTTTTAATGACCAACTGATATAATATACCGGATACTCAACTCCTTCTTCGTCTTTTTGGGCGAGGAGGGCCCCTTAGTGACCTCACTTGAAGCCGTGTATAGAAGCAAGGGGGGTCCCTGGACTGGGGGCCTCATGACAGATGAAGATAATAATAATTGTAGGATTTTGATGAACGCCTCTTGCTGAGCAGAAGACCAAACATAATTTGCCCCTTTCTTTAGTAGTAGCGTGAAAGAAGCAATAAATTGAGCTAGCCCTAATATAAAACGTCTGATATAAGATACTTTTCCCTTAAAACTTTTAAATTCTCTCACAGTCTTTGGCGGAGGCATGATGGTGATAGATTGAGTCTTGACCGATCTACTTTGATTCTCTCTGCCGTCACTTGAAACCCAAGGAACTTACCAGAGGAGACACCAAAGGCGCACTTCAAAGGGTTCATCTTCAATTTGTATCCACAACACTTTTCAAAGACTTGTCGTAAAACTTCCAGGTGAATTGCTCTTGTTTTGGATTTGATGACCACGTCATCAACATAGTCTTCTACTTGCTTGTGCATCATGTCATGAAAGATTGTTGATGCGCCGGAAAACCGAATTTGTTTTACCGCAAACGCACAATGTCGAAAGATGTAGACAATAGCAAATACGATTCGTTCCCACGAGGAGTGTGTATTACTTATCCTAATTAATTCAAGAAACTTTCGAGTCAAGGAAAATTAATAAACATATTTTTCAGTTTTGTTAAAATAAAGAATTAAACTAATGAATGAATTAAAACTGTTTAATAAAGATTGAAATCAAGAATAGAAAAACGTTAAGGTTTCGGGAATCCGTTGTAGATTAGGGTTTACTTGCGTTCACCACAAGGGTATCGATTTTACTCGTGCAAAATAGCAAATCTAGCTACTAATACACAGAAGATATTTCATTTAAGAATCAAAGAAAAGATTTTTCAAAAAGATTGTTTGTTCTCAACCTAAGGTAGAATTTCAAAGCACTAAGTATACGTGACATAAATAGTCAAAGAATATTCATAAAACGATTATCACGAAAGGTTCAACGAGTTCTTATACTAATCAAACAATGAATTATACATGGCATAGAACATGAAAAATCATCGAGAAAGATAAAACGTTGAAAGAGAGACAAAAAATTAACATTAAGCTTTAGTATTTGAAAACCCTAGTTTTGAAACACAAATAAATCTATCTCTACAAGTTCATCATTTCACCCTAACAAAGAGATTTAGCTAGGCATGGATTTCTTTAAAGCCATTAAAAATTGATTAAGAAAATAATAATTTCTATCTGTGAGAATTGTGTAGAAAATTGTATCTAGGCTCCCCTTTATATAGGCTTTGGTAACCTCCCCACTAGTACAGATTTGGGCTTATGTGACAGTTAAAAACTGCCACCAAAATATTTATGTGACAGTTTTGAAAAATAATTGCACTATCATTAAAGCCTCTGTTACGAAAGGGTCTATAAAAAACTGTTACGGAATCATGACTATAAGTATCAGTTTTTTCATAAACCTGTCGTTGTTGACAACATACAATAACATTTTCTAAATAAAACTGTCATTGGTAACTTAATTTATTTTACTAAGGTGACAGTTTCTCTATAAACCCGTCATTGTTACTACTTACCGTAACATTTTCTTAAGAAAACTGTCATTAAAAACTTAACTTCTTAGACTAAGATGACA
>JAJJMC010022576.1:541580-631527 GCA_023531435.1 Papaver californicum
TTAAGAAAACTGTCATTAAAAACTTAACTTCTTAGACTAAGATGACAATTTCTTCATAAACCTCTCATTATTGACAAATTACTGTAACATATTTTAAAGAAAACTGTCATCAGTAACTCAATTTCTTATACTAAAGTACCATTTTCTTTATAAACCTATCATTGTTGACAAATATCAGTTACATTTTCTAAATAAAACTGTCATAGAACAGTCAACTTTGTAGAAAACTGTTATCATTAATCATATTATGTCAGGGATAATTTGTAGGCAGCTAGTTCATGATACAGTTGGCGGTGACATGCTCAGTCAGATATTAATATCGAGATAATTATGAAAAGATAATTTATCTTTTATTAAAACTATCATTAGATTACTCAATAAACTATTTAACATATAGCTAGTACGGAACTAGTAAGTTCAAACAAAATAAGTTAACTAGAAGTCAATGTACTACATAATTCAAAGACTTGATGGAAAGAATGGTCTAAAGAGAAGCAATCATCATTTCCATTGCTTGAATGCCTTGAGGAACCAGTACCTTCTTTTGTACAGAAATGAGGTATGGATTCCAAGTCTATTATCTGCAAACAACAAGAACCAGATTTTGGTTACTGAGAAACTAAAGAATAAAGCGAATATACTGAAAATGATATAATATCACCATAAACATCATACAAGTTAATGTTGGTCCCCGAGAACTTATCTTATTCAAAATGTTAGTGAAACTGACGTATAACCATATGGGAAATTATATATAAAACTTCTTACCTTCAATAACTCATATCTTCCACAACCCTGCAGAACCTGAATCTTCTTCCTCGTCCTCTCTTGCAGTAGAGGCTTCACTAGCTACCAACCAGAGTGTTAAACAACACGAAGGCATACGTGGGAGCATCATAATTATTAAAATGGAAAACATCACGAGGAGAACTGACCTTCCAGCATGCTGAAAATATGTAAGGGACATTTGCAATGTAGTAAGTGTCTGTCTTCTCGGGATAATTCAGGTCATCAATGGTAGATATCACAGTTAATAACTGCATTGACAGAACAATGTAAGAATACTAACAATGAGTACCCACAGTATATATATGGAAAACGATCAAACATTTTATACAGTCACCCTATCAATAATAATTCTATGGATTTACTTTGGATTTAATAAAGTTGAGGCATAGAACATCCATTGTGCATAAAACTACACAAATGGCATCAATCTGATTATAAATTGTATATGTTTACAATTATAACAAAATCTATACCTTAATTTGGCTCAACGCTGAAAGCTTTAAGCCAGTCATGTCCAAAACTTTCACACAAGTACCAATATGTCGCCCAAATTTCTTTGTCACGTTAGGCTACAACAATAGCTAAGAGTTATAGATGATTGTAATATTCAGTTTAAGAGTTCTAGTTCTATAAATAGACTTACCAAAACAACACGGTCCCGGTACTCATTGATTTGAATATGTGACTGTACATAATAGTGGACCTGTATAAAAAAGCACAATACATGTGTGAATTACAGTGTCCAATACAGATACCAAGTGAAAAGGGGTATGAAAGGAACTTGGAAACATTGGAAGCCTTACAGAAGCTTTGTCAAACGTACTTTTCCCTACACCAATAGCAAAATATAGGAAGTCCCTGTGCAAAAGTGAAACTTAGTTAGCTACTTGAAATGAGGAAACATTTGATTAATGCTTACAAGCAAAATGAGAAGAGCTTTTTCCTGATCATGCTCGGCCTATCAGACAGACCCAAAGGCACCAAATAGAATGAAGTAGTAAAGTAATAATTTGAAGACTATGTGAAGGTCGTATAATAACATCCAATTGGTTAAATTCTTAAGCTACTACCAGTTAATATTAGGAGACTTGAATATCTTCCTGCTTGTTGCCACAAAATAAATATCAAATAAAAAACCAAATATCAAGACTCAAGAGGATGAAAAGAGGATCTTATTTAGAAGACTCACAAATAGCTTAACCATTAACTGTCCATAGTTCAACCTTAGCAAGAAAATAGATGGCTAATATTAATGAGCACCTGGAGACACTACCAGGAAAGCCGAGATGCAGTGTTGCATCAATGTGTCCAACATCGATACCCAATTCCACTGCATTTGTAGCAGCAACCCCACGGAGCTTCCCCGTAAAGAATTCACTATATGTTCTCCTCCTATCTTGTTTTCATGTTTGGATTCACATATATCATTTCGACTTATTCTAGGTACAACGGCAAATCTTTGGAAAGAGGATAACAAAGGCTTCAGTTTGCAACTCACAATCTAATGGTACATTCATTTATTTCCTAACAGTTTTTTTTCTAAAAATTGAATATCGTTGCACGACACCTGGCAAAGCAATTCCAGTTCATATGACATCGACAATAATAACACAATAGCCAAAAGGAATGATAACTACAAAACAAATTGGGTTTGCCTTCTGTGAATTATAGGAAATATAACAACAACGACAAACCTGAGCAATGTAGCCAGCACGATAAACACATATTGAATCAACTAGATCAGGTGCCATATCCTGAAGAATTTCTTGCATGTTACGACAAAATTAATAAACGCCTTTTTCATTAATCGAATAACAACTAAGAAAGCTCGAAAATGGATTAAAAAGGATAGAGGGTAAGTAGTTTAGTAAATCCAAAAGGTCAATATATTTAATGCATTTAAAAGAAAGAACTATATGAGGATGAAGTAATATACGTATAACATAGGACAAGCTCACTGAGTTTACGCGTTTTACAAAAAGTAATACATCGAATCCCATGCTGAACCATCTCCGCAAAGAGAGAGGAGACCTCAAAAATCGGACTGGATAACAGAAAAACATCAGAAACAATACACAAACTATTCTTTGTAAAAACTAAAGATGTAGTGCCACTGAAAGAAATAAATAATTATGCAATACATTTACAAGCAAAAGAGCACGCATCCTACTGTACTCAGAATCAAGGTATCATGCTATACATGGAAAAAATCCGAAAATGCCATGCCCCAATTAATTTTATACCTTGACCTTCTGGTGATCACCACTTTTTTTGGAGACTTAGCTGCACTCGTCCTGCTCCGAGTTTTGAAACCTGTAATTAGACAACTTTGAAACCTAATAAAATAGTGTAACTCGAATGAGAAAACATTCCATAGAAGAAATCAAACATATAAATTGGCATTTATAGGAAAGAGAACAAGAAGAAATACTTACAATCCAATATACAAAGAACCGTGTTGCTGTATCGCCGTAACTATAGGATATACCTGAAATAATTTATCAAACAAGTTACACATAGAAAAATCAAGCATACATAAATAGAAAGATAGGGTGAGAAACGTACATACTTACAATCCATCCAGCTTCTGTAGTTTCCGCAAAGTGATCACCATTTAAAACCCATATTTGACCTGAAGTGTATTCATCGTCTGGGTTTTCAACTTGTGGATTCCAAACATTTATATATCCTCGAGCTCCAATGTAATGATAATTAAGAGTGAGTAGAATTCCTAACTGCAGTAATTTTCAGGTAGATTTTACACATTTAATCAACCCAAAAATTCAATTCTAATTTCACTTAGACTATCACAAGTCGCCATATGATCACAAGTCTATATGATACATTATCTACTTGCACCTTCAGACGATCATAAGTCGCCATATGATACATTATCTCCAATGTTTGCAACCGGACAACCATAGAGTGGTCATTCAACATGTCCATCAACAAATTCAAGGCATCATTTGCAAATCGGACAGAGAAAAATATAAGCATCCCCAAGGAATTACAGGCTGACCTCCTCACCTTTAACAAATACAATAAGAAAAATGCAGTTTGTGAGGAAGTCGAGTTCAAGCTGAAGTTAACAAAGCATACTGTATTGACATGGTTTTATCATTGGTTTACGCTCAGATTAAGCAAAACTGCAGATACTAATAGAATTACCTCATAGAATTCGTCCTCAAGCCCATGAACAAAAGCACCAGCGGCATTTGATGCAGGTAAGTCCAAAATTTTCGTATTACTCTTCCCAGGAAACTTTCTTTCTTTTAGGTAACCTAAGAATTTCTTTGACAAGGTCTGCAATAGTATATCTTCAGACACCATCTTTATCTTCCCAAGCGAAACAAAAGCTTCATTCCACTCATGTCTCTTACCATGGAACACAGCTGAAACCGAACATACATTACAGAAACCAAAACAGGACTGATCAAAATTCGTTGCACATAACCGTGAATTCCAATGCGGTTATAAAAATACCCGCGAAACAACTCATGTCTTCAAGCACTCACATATTTTATAATGTAATAATGACACAATTTTCTAACTATAAAAAAAAAGAATATATATTCGCACTTTAATCCTTCTAATTTGATCTTCAGCTAGTACCATACTCGAGACCCGCAAGGAATCTTAGACACATGCACATATGAGGACAAGCAGTGCCAACATTTCACCATTGGTACCCCTGAAGTACCTCTTGTGGTACTAATTGGTGTCCAAATAAATTTCTCAATTACATTAACTGACTAGTTCATGCATTACCTGAACAAACACTGAATCAAACCACTCCTTCTCACCAACTTCGATACTAGAATCAGGTAACATTTGCCCCCATTCACAGACCTAAAATTCACAACAAATTCATTTCAGCAACATATAAAAAATATCAAATTAAGAGCAACATAGACCTAAGCTTCATTCCTGACCTCCACACGAATTGCAGCCGCCCTAACACAATCATTTCTATCAACAAATAAATCAACCGCCAAATCATATCCTTCCGCAGTCAATCCACCATTCTTAATTTCCACAACTGATTTGCTCAACCTTACTAAACCATCTAAAGCAATTCTTCTCACATAAGGATAAGGATCATTAATAAACCCTAACAAAACTCCAACTAAAATTTCATCTCGAATCCCAAATCTAAACACATTCTTAAGAATCCAATACCTAACAAACACAGAAGAATCAAAACAAAGCTCAATTATGACATTCTCATCATATTCAATTATAGCAGATACTAAATTTCCATCACGCTCAGCAATAGTGAGAATAACTGATAAGGATTCAAATTTAAATTGTGAATTAACAGAACTACTGAAAACGAAGGAGCAGACCGTGTCAAATACGATACGTGTGAAGTCACGATGATTTGTTGCTATATCACAGAGGAGTTTGAGGTAATGGTTTTGATTTTGATATTGAAATTGATTTTCTTGGGTTTGTTCTTGTTGTGGTAGTTGATGTAAAAACTGAGTTAGGGTTTCGAATACGGCAGCGATGATGTTCTTAGAAGTAGAAGGGTTTATGATTAGTAACCTGATTGAAGATAAAGATTGAATTGAAGGATTTGATTTCAAAACATGAAGGTGATGCTTAAGAATCCTGAGTCCTGAGATCCAAACCGAGTTGTTTCTACTCCTCAAGACCGTAATCTTCACCAAAGTACTTATCAACCAACCCATTTGCCAATATTCTGAGGTCTTCGTTCTCATGGAACTGAAATCTTTCCTTAGCATCGATACCATCTTCTCGTTCGACAAGTTTTGGCCCCTCTCCATCAGAGCTTCTTTTGCGGTTATCAACAAAATTGAGAGGTGAAGGGGCGTCGAGAGAGACCCACTAACAAAACAGACCACGAGCAGAACATCGTGCTTTTGAATTGAGAGGCTATATGAACGGTAGCGGTTTTAATCAGAATTGTCACTTGAAATGGAAGTGGCGGTAATTTTGAAGAACTGTTACCTATAAGCTTACACTTTGATAACAGTTTTTAGTTAAAAAAATTACAATAGCCTGAGAATAATAACAGTTTATAACTTTTATTATACATCAATGTATGGTAGCATTTTTCTACAAAAACTGTCATTGTATAATTGTTTAGTAACAGTTGAAAAACTGTCACGATTGTTTTCCGCTATTGGTGTGAGTTTTAGTAAAAAACTGTTACATATATCTCATAACCTATTTTTTTGTGACAGTTCATTAGTGAACTGTCATCAAAGCCCATATTTGTACTAGTGCCTCTTGATCCTTATCCAACTAGGAAACCTAATCTCATTAAACTTTTCCACCTTCTTTTGATCCTTATCGAATTAGGAGACTTAACCTCCTCAAAACCAACAAAAACCCTAATTTTCACGTCAAAGGCGAGCCCAAACCGCTTCCCTTATCTCTCTTCCCGCACAGGCCCAATAAGGCCCAACAGATACCAAATCCAAGTTGGTTTCACGGTTTTGCTCATAACTTTCTCATACGAAGTCAAAATGACCTCGTTCTTTCGCCTTGGCTTCGTAATTCAATTCTCGACCAGATAAAAAGTAGAAATCTTGGAATAGACTGAGTTCCACTGGGTCTTTAGCAATTTTTCCTTGTAGAGCTCAATTTCACTTCTTTCAGAGATGTAACCTAATAAAACACCAAAATTACAAAAGTAATAATAACACAATAATTCACACAAAATCTAGCAAATAAGTATAAAGAAATGATACTTAAAATATGTAAATTATGCACTTATCAATTGATGTCATGGCTCCCTGGTAGGTAGCAGCAGCATTCTTCAAACCGAAAGGCATCACAGTACAGTAGAAGTTTTCGATAGGAGTTCGAAATATAGTTTTAATGGCGTCGTGTTCATACATTTTTATTTGATTATGTCCACTATATCCATCCATAAATGAGAACATATCGTGTCCATTGGTCGCATCGACGAGCATGTCTATGTTGGGGAGTGGGAAGTCATCTTTGGGATAACATTTGTTTAGGTTCCTGAAATCAACACAACATCTGATTTGACCATTTTTCTTCTTGACAGGTACCACGTTAGCCAGCAAAGTGGGGTTCTGGATGGGTTTGATGAAGCCTTCCGTGAGTAGCTTCTGGATTTGGACCTTGATATGCTCCTCAACTTCATGCCTGAATTGTCTTGGTTGCTGCTTGACAGGTTTGGAACCAAGTATGATATGTAAATGATGAGTGACCAGCTTTCCATCAAGACCCGACATCTTTTCATAGCTCTAAGCGAACGCGTATTGATAATCCCTAAGGATTTGCATGAGTCCCTTCCGTTCCTCCGTCGACAGGGTGGAGATGATCGAGATGGGACTAGGGACTTCTTCTGTCCCGATGTTGACTATCTCAAGGGCATCCACGGCGGAACCGGTACCATCTTGTAATTGTAGCGGGGTATCCAGGATTTCATCTTGGCCAGGCTCTGCGTTATGGTTATATTCTGGATGGGGAAACTTTCCACTAGTCTCCTTTGTTTATTGCTAACAGCGACGACGAAGATAAACAATTTTTCCTTCAGTGTCGTAACTCATTACAAAATTATGTTCTCTCTTGCCATGAGCATGACTTGGCGCATTGGTATTCATTAGAGAGTCTTATTAAAATCAGTAGAGAGATTCATTTCCAAAAATTTACCTTTTTCCTTGACTACAGACAGTTCCCTATCGGACTCTTCAAAAGTTGTCTAACTGGGCAGTGGAGTTCTGTGGATCTTTCCAGAGAAGTCGATCACATCGTTCTTTAATTCGAACAATTCGACACCACAAACAGGAGCGTAAGGAGATGAAGACGCCGAAATTCAGATTATTCTCTCATTTAGCACGGTCTTCATGCATTGGTGATAAGTCGAAGGGAAGACCTTATTTTCATGAAGCCATGGTCTTCCCAGTATCATATGATACTCAAGTTCTTTCTCAATGACATGAAACTTCACTTTTGATCGAATAGGTCCCACCTTGAGCCCCAAGAAGACATGTTCGTAAGTGCTGGTGTGATTCCCTTCGAAGTCTTTCATCATGATAGGATAATGTACAATCTTGTTAGGCCGGACCTTAGTAGCCTTGAAGTTCTTGTGAGTGATTATGTTTGCCGCGGTGCCTGTGCCAACAAGTGCTCCTCGAAACTCAAAGTATGTGAGGTAAGCAGTCATATACAAGGCTCGATAGTGTCCTTATTCGGCTATCATGTCTTCTTTGGTGAATGTGATATTATTCAAAGAAAGGTGAGGCGATGCAGGTATTTCTGGTGTCTTTTCATAGAGATGGATTAGATGTGCATCAGTAGTAACACGGTTCAGGGAAGCAACTACGTATATGCGCTGGAGTTTTGAGGAAGTGCAAAAGTTCACATGAGTTTTCTACCAGGCAGTTTGCTTCTTGATTCACTGGCTTCTCACAGGTGGTGAAACTCCTGATCTAGTATGGAGAGGACATGTTTGTTTGGGAAGGAGTCTCCAACCCCAGGGATGGTAAGTCTTCTCTGAAAATAGCACTGCGCCCTAATTCTTCTGTTAGTCCATGAAGGAAATCGAGAATGAAGTTTTGTGAGTCTTCTAGCTTTGTCAGGGTTCTTGACATAACTTATTATCTCCGCTTAAGCTTATCCATCGTGAGTGGTGTTGGATATGGAACATTTCTAATCTCCCTCACATTGTTAGAGCGAAGATCATCAGAAGCGTCGTTGATTGTAGAAAGAGCACCATCAGAAAAATCACCATTGGTGGCGGAAGGTTTGAAATTGGAATAAGTGATTGTAAGATCTAGTCCGAGACCGACCATCTTGAATAATTGAGAAATTGATTTTTTTTTTTTATAACCGAGAGGTTGATCTCCCGTTATGGTCGCCAATTGTTTTAAAGTGAAAACAAATGTACGGTAAATCATACTTTTAAGTAGGTTCGAGAGAGCTCGAACATGACGAGCCTAAACCAAGAAATGGTCGTTCACGCCTGCTTCGATTACAAATGAAAAGGATTAGGTAGGTCTTAGTGAAGGGAAGCAAAGAAGGTTGAGAAATATCAGTGTGATAAGTAATGTGTGAAGGAGAAAGGATTATCTCTGAGATGAATTTCTATTTTTGTGTATTTAATTTCTCCTGACTTGTTGTCTCATTTTGCTTCGAATGAGAACTATCTATTTATAGTTCGAATGAGACACACTTATTTCTCATAAGTCGTGGAAGTTAGGGAGAGGTGGAAAAGTGATGATTGTGGAGATTGTAGTGGGGTGGTGTCCGGAAAGTAAGGAATACCTATTATACCACTACTCCTCATCCTCTCAACTGCTCTGTAACCATACACTACTAGTTATCTTCTTGTTAATGGACCACAATGCACAATTGACGTAGATCGACAAACCAATACCCCAATGAGAATTTCCCCATGTGTTGTATTTGATATCTTGTGGAAATAGTGGAGTCATAAGCCACTATTATTTTGATTAAGCCAAGTCAAGTCAAATGACTTGCTAAGTCAGCGAGGCAAGTTGCGCGACTCACTTAATTGGTAATCAGACTGATTAGTGTCGATTCCGGGAAGTTCAGTAGTCATATACTTGCTTAGAAGTAACATGACATATTTAATGTCTAAGTATTATCTCAGAAGTGACTTAAAATAAGTCTGAGAGGCATTTGAAGTCAAATATTGTAGAGGGCCTCTCAAACAAGAAAACCTACTAGAATTCGTATAAGATTTGATATTGGACCAATATTGAAAAGAAAGGCGTATTTCCGAGGGAAGTAGCTAGAAAAGCTGGGACTAACTACTTAGCACAAATAATGGTATGCTAGCTCTTTTAGTTGTAAAAGGTTAATGTGCTAACGTCTCCGGAGCAGGGCCAATATGCATGGATTTTGGTATATGTTAATTGTACTAGAGCTAGGAAGCTGTTGTCAAGAAGGTTTGAAGTTAGCATTTCAATCAGGTCAAGTATAGTTAACACTTGAGTGTTAACGCCAATGCGCCTGTGGCTAAGTCGCTAAGTATGGACGTGCTAGGTCAAGGACGTATTTGGTTAACTAGGGTGCCTAGCACTAAGAGATATACTATGCATGGCTAGCGACACAATAGGAATATATAAGGGAGCATTGGAGCATCGAAGACGCATTATCACTAAGAGGCACGCTAGGCTGCTGGGACGCTCTCGTTTGGCAAGGACATATCAGTCATAGCTTGTAGGGATGTTCCAGAGCTTGGCTAGGGACACGCTAGGCATGAAGGTACGCGCTAGAGAGCCAATATGTACTGGAGATCCAAGACGTACTAAAGAGCCAAAGGGGCGCGCTAGAGAGCCAAAACGTGATGGTTAAGGCACACTAGTTAGGTACTTGGCCGAGAGAAGTTGGCGCCTTTTCCGCCAGGGTTAGGGTTAACACTTTTAGTGTTATGGTTGAGGTGCTAAGGTGGTGACGCGCTAGCTAAGGGATAAGATTTGCTAGCTAAGACCATGTTAGATTAGTTGGCTCTTCTCAGGTGCCAGGGTTAGCGCCAGGAAAGTTAGCGCTTTTAGCGCTAAAGTGGCTACTAGTGCCAATGCGGTGCTAAGCCAAATAGCTAAGGCTAAACTGGCTCTGATATGAGAGAAGGCTAGGGTTGGCCTAGCTTAGAGGTTTCATGCATCTTTTATGGTATTGCTTATTGATTGTGGCGCATACGAGAGGAGTGATACATAATTTGTGGTTTATATTTAAGCAAAGTGTTAAAGTAGCATATTTGAGATCAGAAGAGCAATTTGAGGAACATTTGTTGCGATTGGAGCGTTTAAGCTAGAATTTCCCGAATTCGATAGACGTTGCTGGAACATCGATGCGCATTCGAGACAAGTTCAAGGAATTCAGTCATGGAATTTTATGCGTCTTGAGACTATCTCGATATGGCATGAATATTATGAGTATTGAGAAGGCTACAAGGCCAGTTTAGAATATCTGGAGAAAGCCTATACTCTTAATCGTTTGCGGAACATAAGTAGAGATACAATATTCCATATTTTGTTATAGTGTTAGGCATATGCACATATATGTACATATACCCCTTTATATTTTTACTGCTTGGTAGGGGGAAATATTAAAGTTTTATCTCTTGACAAAAATTCACCATCTACACCAGTATTTGGGACGTAACGAGGAATCATGGAACATGGAAAAAAAATATTTTTTACGGGGCCAAATTATAGGTCCAATGAATATTTTGTTGCACCGGCAGATGTTAGGCAAAATGATAGTGTTTATCCATGTAATATATTTTGGGTTACAAGACAATCATTAGGTCACGATGGTGTATTTTAGGTTCGTGGTCCATGCTAAGGTTGGAGAAACATTTAGGTCTTTATGAACCTCGGCGTAAGATTATATTGTAATAAAAGAAAGAGGAATCTGTTTGTTATCGTTGTTCTTAATAGCTAAAGTCTAAAATTAGTGTTGTAATAGGTTCAAGTCCAAATAGAAGGGGAGGAATCCGCTCTAAGCGAAGGGGTAATCTGCTTTCTTTTACGATTTGGTTGGGCCCCAGACTCGACAAGCAAGATATGTTCCGGAAGGACCTATTGAATACTAAATCTTTGTACCGGATATACCCCTTATTATCAGTTAAAGGCCTTTGGAGCGAGTTCCTCCAATCTAAGGCCGGATTTCTGGGTCATACATGTTTTTTTGGGGTTACGAGATAACTTTTCGAGTCACAAGATAGATTTTGGGGTCACGGAGCAAATTCTTGCCAACATAATAGAATTTGGGTCATACGACATGTTTTTGGCCACAGGAGAAAATTTGGGGCCCAAGAAAAAATTCTAGTCACATTGGGATTTTGGGCCATTAGGTAATTTTTAAGTTTTATATCATTTTTGGATCATCGGACTAGTTTTGAGTCATGTGGTAGATGTTAAAAATAATTTTTTGCCAATAAGGTAAAATTTAGATATCTAACCATTTTCTCAGTACGAGGCAGATTTTGGGTTAAAATGATAATTGAAAGTCCGAAGGGAGTCTCTATATATGATCACATTGGAGGAAAAAAAACAAATATTTTTTATGACCATTTCAATTTATTTTTATTTTTTAATATCTCCAGACTTAAACCACATTTTTTTCAAACTGGACCGGAAAAAAAAATACTTAACTTACTGTATGCAATTTTTTTTGCATATTAGCAATAAAAATTAACAAAGGCTCAAAAATTAGCAACAGCTTACCGCTGATGCGAAATTTGGAACAATATGTCGCCGTTGCGAATGTTTGTGCGGTGTTGCAATTCTCAACGGCTGATCATATCACATGTGCTGTCCAACCGTGTGCAAGGTAACACCTGAATTGCAGGGGTGCGAACCAACCATGTGCAAGGTAACACCTTAGTATCCTAGATTCTTTCTATTCCCGAAACAACTCCCTCCTCCTCCTCCCCCTCCCCCTCCCCCTCCCCGTTGTGATTTCTTACTTTCTTCTTCTTCTACTTCATCATCATTATTATCATCGTTGGTCAACTGTTCGACTTCAATTCCTCCTCTCTCTCTTGCTACATCTTCCAATAGACAGACAGAGGTAACTAGCAGATTTCTTTTCTTTCTTTTTTGATTTTTTTTTTGTTTTCGTGATTTATGGTTAATAATTATAAACTGGTGAAACTTGTTTTTTCATAGTTCTTATGAGGTTGTTTGATTTGATTCATGATTTTAAATTTATTTATGACTACATCTAGGGATCTGATAGATTTTTTTAATTTTTTGTTTCACTGGTTTCTAGGGTTTGTTTCACTTGGTCCGAATCAAACAAATTCTGGGATGTTTCGAAATTGCAGAAGATCCATCGTGAACGAAAAAAATGGTGAAAACAGCTGGGTTTGGGGGTTATTTGCTGCAAATCATTTATCAGGTTAATATTCTGTTTAAGTTACCTCTTTTTCGATTTTATGTTAACCTTGACAAAAGAAAAAGCTTATAGTCTTTCTTGCAGGATTTTCTTCTGATTCGTTACTGTCTTTCATTTGATTTTAGTATCAGCTAATGACCACTTCTTTCAAACAGACTTCTGCAGGTGCTGCAGTGCTAACATACATTGTCTTTTGGTGCCTTCTCGTACCATTTCCCTCTAGTGACAACTTTAAAGTTGATCTGGTAAATACTCTGTTACCTCCATGCTGGCTGCCGCTTTAGCATGTACATGTCCTTTTATTTCTTATTGGTTTATCTTTACTTTCCATTCGACTTGAACTGATGTATTCCCAATCGCACCACTAGTTGAAGAAAATTCCAGGAGCTGTTCATTGTAAAAAGGAATAACACATTTTATATAGAAACACAAACGTCTTGATTTTCTCCAACAAAGGCTTATGAGCTTACTGCTTACCCAATTTCGTTAGTCGGTGGAAGGTAGACCCCAAGTTTTTCTAAAATTCTAAATTTGGGACTTTGTCAGTGATAAAGAAGACAACTTTTGGGTATCTCTAAGATACTTAATGTCAAGTTGCAGTGATGTAGTTTAGAGAATGGATAAATAATAGTTTTACTATCAGTGGACGTGGTCCTTGTGAAGGAAATGATCAGTAAAGGCTCTAAGCTATGGGAATGTACTATATAAGAAGTGATAGAAAGAGATAATGACATATAGAGAGAAATGATCTGATCTCACTAAGAAGCTATATTAATTGTTCTTTAACCACGTTTTTAGTGGACTAACATGTTATTTGTTTTGACAGACCTTTGGGACTCCAAAAGGTCACAGGAAAGCTAAACCGTATCATGATTCATGACCACGTTTTTGTTTTCTCCCTTCTTGATGAACACATTTGGTTCCGAAACTACCAGGTATATTTTGTTTCCAATTGTCAACTTTGCCATCTTCCTTCCAGATTGGCTACTTCCGTTCTGTTGCTTAACTATTTATTTTGTATAATGTGAGTTGAGTTGTTTGATCAACCATGCATCTGGCCTTAGCTTGTATATACCTATGCACCAAATTAGGTTCCTTGATTTGCTAAACCTGGAATAACTTTTAGTCTACCTGTAGTCATCGGTCGGTTTCAATCTGCATTCCTGCTTGGGATACACCAAGCTTTATTGGGGTTATACTTATACTTGCTTGCCAAGTATTACCTCATCTTAGCAGCATTTGTGTCTACCTAATGGTATTGTACATCTGTCTACGGACACGAGAATTGCAAGGTCAGGTGCTTGTCATTCTACCGAGAACCATAATATAGTCAACACATAAATAATGAATGCTGGATCGAATATTCCTATTTGTTTAATGTTGAAATTCGAAATCAGATACTTATTCTCGTCTTCATGATTTTTCGGGGTTCAATCCAGACAATATAACATTGCAATATCCACACAACATAGAAATGTTTGATTAGATGTATGAGTTTCATCAGTGGCTTCAGATTGAGTTGTTTTCTCTTCGAGGTACATAGTAAGATATAAAGATTATCCAAGGGTTCTGTAGTTTATAATGCATGACACAACTGAATTCACTCTTGCATTTATGCAATAGCCGCTGCTTCTTTTATTGGATTACTGAATTGGTTGAATGGTTCTTTAAATTAAACAGAATTAAAATGTTACAGGTGGTCATGTATAATGCTTGGTGCAGATCCCTTGAGCTAATCTGCAGGAATTGAAGCATTACGTGCTTACCCTGGTAACTCATTATGTCTTGTTCTTTCTTGTTAAGTTTTTGTTCTCTTGTTATTTAAAGTCTTTTATCAATCAGAGGCATTAACTTTTGCTTGGCTTTCCATCTACTACTCTGCTTGTTCTGTTTTTGGCCTTTTGTGTTGTGGGTCATCTTTTTGCTTGTCCTTCTCTCCCTCCCTCCCTCTCTCTAGATTTCATCTCCGGGTTTCGCTACTGCAATTCATGTGTCTTCTCATACTTTTTAGATAATGGAATAAGTGTGGGAGTGATGCTTAGTTTGCTGAATAATGTTTTGGAGGGCGAAGTGTGATAATGTGCAACTGACGACAAGTGAGTAAAGAAGACACTGTGTTTTCGTTTGAAATTATGGAAGTTGTCAAAAACGTAATGTCATAATCTATGAGAATTGAACTTGCACCGTTTGATGAAGGTTGTGAAGATATAGATGTCTTGAAGAATTGAATTGTCCATACTTAGATATGTTGTACAAATCGAACTCAAAACCCATTTATATTCATGTGATTTGTTTAATTCTAAGTTAATACACAAAGACTGTCTCTCTTAGTAAGTAATGTTTAAATGTTCAGTGAATTTGGCCTGAAATTTAGCCTGGAAACATTGCAGGGAACTCCACATAACTAGGTCAACAAAAGATTGACTTGACTTTTTTCTTTGTTGTTGCAAAATTTAGCAACGGATACAACCTTTTGCTAAATTTTGAATCGGAATAATAAAATCCGGTCCGGCTTAGGGTACTCGTTCTAATTATAACCGGTTCCAAATTTAGCAACTGCTTTCAGCTGTTGCGAATTTCTAATTTCGCAACAACATGAGCCGTTGTGACGAAAATTAAGCAACAGCAGCGGGCATTGCGAAAACTGTTCGCAACGTGTGAGCCGTTGCGGAAAGAAAAAAACACATAGGCAACACCATGTTTCACAACCGCCGGCTGCCTTTGCAAGTCCAGTTTGCAACTGCATAGGGCCGGTGCTAAATCCCAAAAATGGTGTAGTGTGTTAGCTCTAAAGTTTCGCTCAAGCTTGATGTACTTGAAAAGGTATCAGGAAAAAGAAGAGTTTAGCACAGTTACAAAAAGTCCTGAAAGTCTCAGAATTTTTTTTAACAACTATTTCAATTTCTTGATTCTCAAATTCCTTCAATCTAACTCAAATTTCTTCAAATTGGAGCAAAAAAAATTCAATTACACTATAAACTAAATTTAATTTACTCAAAACTTTAAATTACCAACGAATTTGAAGAAATTGAAAAATAGTTGTAAAAAGTCCAATCTTCGGTCGTCACCCACCGAGTTCGCGACACTCTAGTTACACAGATTTTGGGTCGCGGAGCAAACTGTAAGTAACAAATCTTATTTTAGGTAAAAGAAATTCAATTGCTTGTTTGCTTGATGCATATGGAGATGTTGTATTCTTAAAACCAAGAAAACAATCTATATTGAATGATTATTTTTAAAGCAACACCCATTTTTGAGGATACATACATTTTTAAACATCTGTCAAAAGGAATTTTTGGAAATAACAATACTAAGCTTTTGGAAATGCTATCAGACGACGAGATTTGGATGTTGTTAAAAAGATGAGACCAAATAAATCAGAAGGTCGTGATGGATTTCCATGTTCTTTTTTTAAACACAATTAGTCTTTATTGGGTCCTCAATTGTTTAGCTCAACTCAAAATTTCTTTGTGAATAAAATTCTTAATCCTTGCTCAAACCGAACATTATTTTTTTCTTCTTAATTTCTAACTGTAAAAATCCAAATTTTCCAGTTGATTTCAGACCAGTATGCATCTGTAACACCCCCTACAGAGTCTTTTATAAGTCCTTAGCAAATAGGTTGAAAATTCTACTTGAGAATATGATTTCTCCCTTTTCTTTTTTACTTGCTAGACAGATTAATGATATTATTATTGTAGCTCATGAGTTGATTATGCTTTTAAAAATAAAAATAAAAATATATAGTGATTAGTGGTTAAGATTGATATTTCGATAGCTTTCAAAACAAATGATGTTTACAGTTGAGAGTTTACCTTTCTTTTCTTAGAAATTACAAGACAGAATCTGTTGGGGTTTCTCAATAAAGGCATTGTTGGCTCATGGTTTCCACCAAGAAGGGTGTGGTTTAATTAAGCAATGCATTTCAACTTCTTCAATAGCTGTTCAAACCATTTAGGGGTATAAGGAAAGGAAACCCTTTGTCTCCTCATCTGTTTATAATTGGCATGAAAGTTTTTTTTCAAGATTTTTATTAGCTAAAGAAGTTTCCAAAGAGACACTAGGTACCAAAATCTCTAGATATACTAACATGTTTCTTACTTATTTTTTCTCCAAAAATTGTCTTATTTTTACAAAAGGTGATTAACATGACGAGGGTAACAAGTATACCACAATCTTTTCGATATCAGCCCATGCAGATTCACCTTGCATAATCTTATCGAAGCAATAACGACCAAAAGATTATTTCAACAAGGTGATTCTTAGTAATAGTCAAAGTCCTATGAGAACTAATAATAGGATCTTTACCAAGATGGGATTAATGTACAAGTATGAATACTTGATTATAAAAACAATTATAATGTGGAAACTAAAGCAATCACAAAGACACATAATATTTTGTCAACGAGGAAAATTGTTTGACAGAAAAACCCTGGGACCTAGTCCAGTCTCAGAATTAAGCCGTTATATAAATTAACTACCGCAACTTCGTATAGTTGAGACCAAGTAAACTAGAATAGGTTACGAAGTTCCTTCGGCACCCCTGCGCTACAACCAATCTAGCAAAGGAACTGAATTCTAAGACAATGTCCACTATATTGAGTCGCTTTACTACTGTGAAGACTCTAGCACTCGATTCCTTTGGATCGTAAATCGAAACAATGTATGACTATTCTGCTTCGTAACTAACTCTTTTGTTAATCACCCAAAATCAATCTTTAGATCAATGATAAAGTAGGGCCAAAATATATTTAGTTTAATCAATAAACTCCTTTGGTCAAAATATATAACCAAGACAATGATTATCAAAACAACCAATCTTGTTGAACAAGCTCTATCCAAGCAACTTAATATAACTAGATAGTTTGTTCGATCTTCTATAAGTCTAATGTTTGTTAAGATAAACTGCTTGTGTAATCCCAGAGAACCAAGTTCGAATAAAGTTACACAAAGATCATAACCAAAAAGAAAAGTCCCCAATTATTCAATCTTCAATTGTAATATTGAAAAATAACTGCCGCAAAATAACTAGATTTCACTATTGATCAAGCGCATATAACGGAGTCTGTTAACATTGATTGATCAATCATTATACCTTACCGATATAGAATCACTTAGATCTGTACTAGTCAAATCTTCAAACAAACTTGAGTGACCTTATAGCAGAACAGAAGGACCTTAGAAAAATATTAATATTAAAGATTCTTATCTGGGTGCACCTCTATTCGTAGACAAGTCTAAGTTAAAGCAATTTGGTAACATAGTTCAAAAAATGGAAGAAAGGGTGAAGGGAGGGAAAATCATAGTACTTTCTCAACGTAGTAAAATATTTTTGAATAAACATTTCTATCTCGCCTCCCAAATTTTCAGAGGGGATGTTTTATGTTACCTAAGAAAATAACCAAAAGAAGCCATTCAAAGAGATTTTTGGTGGGGAAAAGATATAAATTCTAAAGTTTTTTATACTAAATCTTGGAATTTTCTTTGTAAACCTCTTTCTATCGGTGGTTTGGGCTTTAAGAAAGCAGGTAAGATGAATAAAGCAATATTACTAAAGTAGGTTGGGGAATTATAACTCAACCAAATGCATGGTAGGTTAAGATTCTTAAATTTAAATATTTCAAGAACCGTTTATGTTTCAATGTAACAAAACTTATAACGCCTCTTGGATTTAGATGTGCATTTTGCAGGGTATGTCACTGAATTAAAATTTCTACTTGTTAGGAAGTAGGAGATGGCAAGTCCATTAATCTACAGATTGAAATTTGGTTACCTGAATTATATGGCTCTTTAGAGAAGTATGTTAATCTAGGAACAATTTGTTAACACTTGTGTCTGATCTTATAGATTCCGACACAAAGAAATGAAAACCTATTACAATTAATGTTAACTTTCCTCATAGCATTTCTTAAAAAGTTTTCAATATTTATGTTTTTATCAACTCTAATAATCTGGATCCAGATAAATCCAGGTGGATGCTTATTGACTATTGAGAAGTCATTTTAGTTCTCTATACGATAAACTGAATACATTAGATTCTATGCCGCCAAAAACTTCAAAGTTCTGGAAATCTTTTGGAAACTTGAACTTCTACAAAGAAATTAAATTGTTCTTATGAAAATGTATTAATAATGCATTATTTGTAAATATATAATCTGAAATTAAATTGTTCTTATGACATGTTTTTTTTCTCTAAAATACAGAATATGAAACTATACGTAATTTGTTATTTGATTTCAAATTTCAAAAGGTGCTGGATGTTACCACCTATGATTGGCTTATTGATAGACACATTTTTGTGTCTAAATTGTTCTCAATTATCTATTTTGTTAGTGCTCAATTGTATGCTTATTTTGGTTTTTTATGTATTTGTAAGTATTTTTGGGATATAAACTTTTGTGGGAAAATTGGCTCAAAAAGTTGATAAAGGCACCCAACAGATGGATTAGGGGCACCCTTCATTTTGTTTTTGAATTCGAAATTAGTTGGAAGATGTTTTCTACGCGTGAAGATTATCTGAGTTGTGTTTGAGCGAGTTTCATGGGATTAAAACAAGTTTCTTTTGTCTCAAAGTGAAGAAGCCATAAAAAAAGGATCAACACACGTTAATTACAAGAGTTTAAGGCCATAAATAGTGGCTGGAAAATTTGAAATTGACCGGAAAAGAGAATTCTTCTTTGTTTCGGAGTTATATGATTTTTAATCTGTTTTGGATTGTTTCTTTGGGTCCTTATCGGTTAATAAGGATTATTAGGGTTTACTAATCCTATAAATAGCAAAGATATGGAAGAAAAAAATCATTCAGATTGAGCCGAAAAAATTCAGAGAAATTCTCGTGAGGAAAAAGAAGAAGAACACAGACCACAGATGCAAACTGTTGTTTAAACCCGTTACCTATTCCTTTTTCTCTAATGTGCCCTGGATCAGTCGTATACCTTCAGTTGCCTTCCATCTTCTACCACTACAGAGAACACAATTTGCATCAGTTATAACCGTATCAAATCTTCTGCGTTATTTTTATTTCTTCTTTGTAAACACTTTTTGAGTTATGAACAGTTTTTGAGAGTGTTTTCAACATGAGGAGCTAAAATCCATTGTTGAGGCGACGGAGGAAGTCGTTTTTCTAATAATAAAGTGGTATATTTTTATCTTATTAATTTTGTAATTCTTTTATGATTATTTGCTTTGAATTAAATTTGAAATAATGATTTTTATCAATTGGTTATGTTTTCTTTTGATGGGTCATGCTTAGTTTAGAGTTATTGATGTCTCACACTTTTGATTTACAACTATTATTTTGAAAATCTAACTTTGGCAATATTTAGAATCAATTGAATGTATGAGTTGCAAGATAATTACTAATACTAAATCACTTGAAAAATTTGCTAATGGTGGAATCCTTAGTCTCAATTCTTTCCATAATCTTAAATCAATTTTACTTTAATCTTATTTATTTTTAATATTAAACATTAGGTTTAAAAATCAAATCTTCACAAGTCTGAGTATCGAATCTTTTACCACTATTTCTAAAACACATCAGTTTTTGGTGCCGCCGACACGGATTTATTTTTAGGTTAGATTTTTAAATTAATTTTTGTTTTTAGTATTATTTTTATTTTTATATTTTTATTATTTTGTTCTATTTTACGTTTTTGGGTATTTCTCTTTTGCTACAGGTTTTGGAACGAAATCGAAAAGAAATTGAGCCAAAGATTTTGGTGATTAAAAGACTTGGAGTAAAGTTAAAGCAAAAAAAAAACGGAAAAGAAGAAAAATAATTTATTTTTATTTAGTTTTTACTTTTTAGGGTTTTTATTTGTTATTTTAATTTAGAAAAAAAATTGTATTAAGAAATCTGTAATTGTTTTTGTAATTTTCTTTTATTTTTGGACATTTTGGACACTTTGGGAATTTTTTGGACATTATTTTAATTTTTAAACCCTACGGAAGGGTAGTATTTAATATAACTCCACAGAGAAGGACGACAATTAGAATATTGTCTCATCCCCTTGGGTTCGTATACTGACACAGAAGTCAGTGGCCCGAGTCGACTTCAACGGTTCAACGCCCGTCTGGTACGGGAGGTAAAACTCTATCAATCCACGAAACCCTGCAAGTGGATTTTATGTATTCCTTCGTAATGCATATATGTTGAGGACTGAATACGGATTTATTTTCTAGTAAAGGGCAAGAACTGGCCATACAAGATAAGGACTCGGATTTCATCACCATTTCCTTTTTGCCCTCCTTAGGAAAATATTACCAAACTCGAACCTAAGCTTAAAATTTTGACTAGAAAGAGACTTATAGGGTAACAAGCTTATAGGAAAGTCATTCAAAGGGACTGAATTAGTTACTCTGTTAGCCTAACTCAAAGTTCAGGAAGATTATTTTAAGAAGATTCGAGCCGCCTTGTAACCCAAGGAAATGTTGCCAAAGAGACAGGGTTATCAAAGCTCCTTAGAGCTTATCCTGTTTCTATTCGACTTAATCTAATTCAGATCGTTCTAAGAGGTTTGCTAAAACTGTAACTAGTTTCCTTTTGAAAGAATAGAAGCTGGTCTAAAAACAATCTAAGTGGAGTCACCATGTTATTTGTTTGCTAGATACAACATGTTTGATTTGGTTGAGTCAGCCTTGCTTGTGATTGCTTAGAATTCCCTTCCAATTAGGATTTTTTTAGTGTATGCCAAGACCGCTCGAAACCATCACTGAGCGAGCTTGGAAAAGAGACACTCTAGGTCGTTTGATCAGTGACAAACCTAGTAGTTCTGTCCAGGAAACGAGGACCTCGAAGACTCTTCTTTTGAGGGCCCTGTTTTTGGAAATTTCAATTTTAAGAACTTGACACTGTGTGAAGAAGTTAGTCCTAGTCCTTTGATAGCGCCAACAATGACAACTTTAAAAACTTTGTTGAACCCAACTAGGACTTCTCGTCTATCATGTATCAAGTTAGCTGAAACTGAAGCAAACTATGAGTTAAACCTGGGACCATACAGATGCTCTTAATCTTCTTAGGGAAAGAAAATGAAAACCCCTATTTCCATGTTAGGGATTTTGAGGAAATATGTAGTACTATCAGGATTAAGGACCTAGATGATGAAACACTGAAACTTAGATTGTTTCCTTTTTCACTAAGAGACAAAGCCAAATATTGGTAATATAGTTTGACTTCTGAGTCCATTGAAACCTATGAACAACTTACATCTGCCTTTTTCGGTAAGTTTTTTCCTAGGCACAAAACATCATCTATTAGGCACCAAATTTGCACATTTGCTCAACAAGAGGGAAAATCTTTATATAGGTATTTAGAAAGGTTCAATGACTTATTATCACAATGTCCTCATCATGGTTTAGAAAACGTAAGGCTAGTTCAGATCCTCTAAGAGGGTTTAGATTATTCGACAACAACCATGGTTGAGTCTTTATGCACACGTGGCTTTGAAAATAAAACTGTGGATCGTGCAGTAACCTTTTTGAATGAAATCGCCGAAAAAACCCAACAACGGGAAAATAGTAGGAAGCCCAAAAAAAAAAATTCTTCTAAGTAGAGGAAATGTGAATAGGGTAGAAGAATCTTTTGAATCAGATGCCAAAATAGAAGTTATATCAAAAAAGTTAGAAGCTTTAGAACTGAGCCAATCTAGTTGTGGAATTGAGCCCAAGTGATTTTGGGAAGGACATACTGTTGAGGAGAACGCCCATGCTCTTTATAATAACACTAGATTTGATAATCATCAGAAGTTTGACCCTTATTCAGAAACCTATAACCCTGGTTGGAGAAATCATCCTAACCTTTCTAGGTGTAAGGGCCAGAGTCAAGGTCAGTCTAGTAATTCTAAGGTTCCCCCAGGTTTTGGATATATTAAGAATCCATCAGGATTGGCACAAGTTTAGAATCCGATGGATAAGACGATCATGAGTTTAGCAGAGTCTCTCGCCTTATTAACTCAGAACACTACAAATTTTCAGCAGTTAGTCAACCAAAAAATCAAAAGATTGTTCAGGATAACAGTCAGGCTATTTCCAATTTAGAAACCTAGGTTGGTCAAATCGCTGAGTCTTTGAGAGAAAGAGAAAAAGGAAAATTCCCTAGTCAACCACAACCCAATCCTAGAGGAGTTCATGAAGTATCTTCTGTTGAGAAATTATCAAATCATGTGAATGCAATTAAAACCTTTAGGAATGGTAAAGTGGTAAACAACAAGGTAACCATGCCTGATAGTGAACATGCTGTAGTTCACCCTTCTGAGCCACTAGCTGAAGAGACTGATGAAGTCTCTAAAGATCCCGATGCAGTTCCTTATAAGCCAGATTTTATGCCCAGAGCCACGTTCCCGCAACTGTTAGCACCAACGAAGAAGGAATCCAACTTTAACGAAATATTTGAGGTTTTTAAGCAAGTCACTATCAACCTTCCTTTATTAGATACAATTAGGCAGATTCCTACTTATATCAAGTTCCTTAAGGATATGTCTACGTGAAAGCGAAAGCTTATTGTACAAAAGAAAGACTTTTTAGCTAGTCATTTGAGTTCAATTATCCAGAACAATACAACTTCTAAGTACAAAGACCCAGGGTCCCCAACCATTTCTTGCACAATAGGTAACTACCGTGTTGAGAAACCGTTACTTGACTTAGGAACCAATATGAACTTACTTCCGTACCATGTGTACCTCCATCTAGGACTTGGTGATTTGAAACCTACTCAGATAACACTGCAGTTAGTTGATAGGTTTGTGAAGATTCCTCGTGGTATCATAGAGGATGTTCTTATTGAGGTCGATAAGTTTATTAATCCAGTGGATTTTGTTATCCGTGATACCCAACCTGTCCCTGGGTCAGAGAATCAGATACCTGTGATATTTGGTCACCCGTTTTTAGCGACATCTAATGCGATCATTAACTGTCGAAATGGTATTATGAACTTATCTTTTGGTAATATGACTATTGAGCTAAATATTTTCAATATTAGTAAGCAACCACCTGAGTTAGATGACACGTGCATTGAAGAGGTGAACATGATAGGAACATTAGTTCAAGAGTCATTACCAAACACTTTGTTAGAAGATCTATTAGAGAAATGCCTAGCCCAATTTGGGTTTGATTTTGATGATGATATAGTGATTAATGAGGTGAATGCTTTGTTAGATTCATCCCCTTTGATAGACACTAGTAATGGATGAAAAACTAAGTTCAAACCACTACCAGTTTCTAAGTCTACCCTAATTCCTTCTTTAGAAGAGCCTCCTAAGTTGGACCTTAAACAACTACCAGATACCCTGAAGTATGTGTTTTTAGGCCCACCTGAGACTTTGCCTGCGATTGTAGCAGCCGAAGTAGGCTAGTGATCGTGCTTTAAGACAATAAGGAAGCTTTAGGGTGGACCATAACAGATATTAAGGGTATTAGTCCTAATGTTTGTATGCATCAGATTCATTTAGAGGATGATACCAAACCGTCTAAGGAGATGCAACATCGACTTAATCCTAACATAAAATAAGTAGTTCGAACTGAGGTGCTTAAGTTGTTAGATGCGGGTATTATCTACCCTATTTCAGATAGTAAGTGGGTCAGCCCCGTTCAGGTTGTTCCCAAGAAATTATGTATCATTTTAGTCCAGAATGATAACAATGAGTTAATCCCAACCCGAGTGACCACAGGGTGGCGTGTTTGTATTGACTAAATAAAATTGAACAAGGTCACAAGGAAGGACCACTTTCCCCGTTCTTTCATCGACCAAATGCTTGAGAAATTAGCTGGACATAGCCATTATTGTTTGCTAGATGGTTTTTCTGGTTATAATCAGATTGTTATTGCCCCAGACCAAGAGAAGACCATTTTTACATATCCCTTTGGTACCTTTGCATATAGACGTATATGCCTTTCGGGTTGTGTAATGTACCCGCTACTTTTCAGCGTTGTATGATGAGCATATTTTCAGATATGGTAGAAAGGTTTTTAGAGGTATTTATGGATGATTTTTCACTATTTGGGTCATATTTGATGAGTGCTTGCATCATTTGACATTAGTGTTGACTAGGTGTAAGGAAAAGAATTTAGTGTTTAATTGGGAAAAATGTGATTTCATGGTTCGATCAGGAATTGTTTTAGGGCATATCGTATCTTCAAAGGGTATAGAGGTAGACAAAGCCAAAGTTGACCTTATTAAGACTTTACAGGTTCCCAAAATTGTATGATATGTTAGGTCATTCTTAGGGCATGCATGTTTTTATCGTCGATTCATTAAGGATTTTAGCTTGATTTCTAGACCTCTTTGCAACCTGCTTACAAAATATGTTAAGTTTTTCTTTGATGAGGCTTGTTTAGAGGCTTTCAGAAAGCTTAAGACTTCGCTCACTACCACCCCTATTGTCAAGACACCTAACTGGAATTTACCCTTTGTGTGTGATGCTTCTGATTATGCCATTGGTGTTG
This sequence comes from Papaver californicum, assembly GCA_023531435.1. NCBI lineage: Eukaryota > Viridiplantae > Streptophyta > Magnoliopsida > Ranunculales > Papaveraceae > Papaver > Papaver californicum. Next base: position 566,682 of record JAJJMC010022576.1, read on the forward strand.
TTTTAGGTTAGCGTGAAAACAAATTATTGCATGTGATTTACTATGCTAGCAAAACCCTAAATGATGCCCAACTGAACTATACTACCACAGAGAAGGAATTGTAAGTCATTGTTTTTTCCTTGGATAAGTTTATACCTTATCTCTTAGGTTATAAGGTCATAGTCTTTACTGATCATGCTGCTTTGAAGTATCTTTTGTCTAAGAAGGATACTAAACCTAGATTGATTAGATTTATCCTTTTGTTACAAGAATTTTCTCTAGAAACTAAAGACAAAAAGGTGCATAAAATATAGTAGCAGACCACTTTTCTAGGCTTGTTGTCGATTCTCCTCCTGTGAGGGATAATTTTCCTGATGAACAACTTTTTGTTGTTACCCAATTACCTTGGTTTGCGAATATAATGAATTATCTTGTTACCGGTCGAATGCCTCAACATTGGGGTAAACAAGATCGTTCTAGGTTTTTAGCCGAGGTAAAGCATTTCTTTTTGGGACGATTCTTATCTGTTTAAGTATTGTCCATATCATATTATTATGAGATGTATACCTGAGAGTGACCAGACCAGTATTATTTCCTTTTGTCATGATCATGCTTGTGGGGGTCATTTTAGTACTAAGAAGACTGCTGCTAAGATATTGCAGTGTGGATTCTACTGGCCTTCGTTGTTTAAAGATACCCACAGTTACTGTGTTGCTTGTGAGCGTTGTCAGAAGTTAGGAACCATTTCCCGTAGAAATATGATGCCTTTGAACCTTTTATTGAGGTCTTTGATGTGTGGGGCATTGATTTTATTGGTCATTTTTCTAATTCCTTTGGTTATTTTTACATCCTTGTCGTTGTAGACTATGTCTCAAAATGGGTTGAGGCGGTTTCGTGTAAAACGAACGACCACAAGGTTGTGGTCTAGTTTTTAAATGATAACATATTTGCACGTTTTTGTACACCGCGAGCTATAATTAGTGATGGAGGGGCACACTTTCGTAACCGACCTTTTAGTCTCTTAATGGAAAAATATGGTACTACTAAAAAAATAGCTACCCCACATCATCCCCAGACTAGTGGACAAGTAGAGGTTTCCAATAGGGAAATTAAACATATTTTAGAGGAAACAGTTAATCCTAATAGGAAAAACTGGTCATTGAGGTTTACTGATGCCTTATGGGCTTACCGTACTACGTTTAAGACCCCTATTGGAATGTCACCTTATCATCTAGTTTTTGGCAAGGCATGTCACCTGCCCGTCGAGCTAGAACACAAAGCATATTGGGCTGTAAAACAGTTTAATTTTTCACTTGACAAGGAAGGAGCTCACAAGAAACTCCAGCTCAATAAGTTGGAAGAGATTCAGAAAGACGCATATGATAGTGCTAGGGAGTATAATAACAAAATGAAACTTGTGCATGATAGAAATATTTTAAGAAAGTCATTTTTTCCAGGTCAAAAAGTTCTTCTGTATGATACTCGTTTGCATCTATTCCCCGGGAAGTTACGCTCTCGGTTAGGGATGCACATCGGGTGGGTCGGGTCGGGTTTGGTCTCACCCGCACCCGATCCGCCATTTGGCGGGTACTTGATTTTTCACCCCATCCAACCCGCGGTAGGACGGGTCGAGTCGGGTCTGACCCGACTTTACGGCGGGTCGGGTGCGGGTGCCCGCGGGTCAGAAACTCTCTACTTTTTCTGAATCAGAAACATCAAAAGTGCAACTTCATTGATGAACACATCAAACATAAAATCAATTAAAAATCTGAATCAGAAACATCAAAACCTAATTAATCAAACATATTCAATCAAAAGTGACTCTGCAACCCCATTGATGAACACATCAAACGTAAAATCAATTGAATGTCTGAATTAGAAACATTAAACAAGCTGAATAGTAATTTAATAGATCGATCTGCTCCTGTTGAAATTGTTGATAAATGGCTGAATTGATGGGGTTTTAGGAGTCAGTGAAGGTTCGTGAGAGTTGGGTTTGTTATGAATTTGAATTTGATGGAATAAATTTGAAATTGGTAATAGATTTTTCTGCTGTTGTTACCATGTGAGTTAATGGAAGAAAAAAAACTTATCTCTGTCATCGACAAAGTTATCGAACACATGCAAGAGTATAATAATAAGAAGAAGGGCTTCAAAAAGTTAGGTAAAATCTATTACATCAAGCATCACTAACATCTATCACCATTACCCCATAAATCAATTAAGTGAGATCCATCCCCATTAACAAATTACAGATCAAAATAACAGAAATCTATAGCATGTCAGCAAATCGCTACTCAAAAGAAAATCAAACAGAAACCCAATTGAGCTTTCACCTTTTAAAATTCAATCCCAAGTTGATTAACCAACACGAACAACAAAACACTTCCCTTTTTATCTGAATCATCAATAACTTTGTATTTTCGATTTTTCCTTTTAACCTTCTCCCTCCATTACTTGTTTATCTTCTTCTCATCATTAATGGGAGTGAATCTTTGAAGCCGGTTGGGGGAATCGATCTGTTTATAAGGACGATGTTAAGGTTAGTGGTGGCTGAGTACTGAGAGTGAGAGCTTCTGAACTTGAAGAAAAGCGAAGTAGTGAAAGAGAATAGAGGATGGTGTTGGTAACAGACTAACATGAGAAGAAAGAATAAGTTTCTTTTATGGCGGGTGGGCGGGTCGGGTCGGGTGAGAGGAGCTATCACCCGCACCCGACCCGCCATAAGACGGGTTTAAAAAAAAACACCCGCACCCGACCCGTTCACGGGCGGGCCAGGTGCAGGTCGGGTAATTTTGGGCGGGTGCGGGTCGGGTTGGCGGATTGGGTCGGGTTTGTGCAGCCCTATTCTCGGTGAACCGGTCCTTTTTTTCTTCACACTGTTTTTCCTCATGATGCTATTGATATTGAGACCCAAGATGGTAGAAATCCTTTCAAGGTAGGTCAGAGATTGAAACCATTTTTAGAGCCTTTTTCTACAGGTGATGTTGAGGAGGTCCATCTGGAGGACCTCATTTACTTTGATTGACCATCAAGGTTGTCTTTTTGTACATTAGTAGATTTTTGTAGGTTATTATTATTCATTTTTAGGTTTTTATTTTCTGTCTTATTCTCCGTAGAAGGATTGTTATGCTTCACACTGGTACTATATTTCTGACTTACCTCTTTATTCCTCTTTTTACTTATCTATTGGTACTGCTCTTTATTTTGAAACATTAAGGACATTGTTTGATTTAAGTTTGGGGGTTAAGGGAGAAACTTTTTAATGCAATAATAAAACTCCAAAATTTAGAAACTTGTGAACAATTCAGGATGACACTAACCATTCTAGGTAGATGGAAACTTAGCTTTTTTTCTATAGGAATTGGTGTGCTTAGTTAAATGGTTTATTCATAAAAGGACAAAGTTCAGGTGTTAGAAATAACATGATAGCCATCACCATATATCGGAGTCTATCTCGACCATATCACCTTCTGTTTTTATTTTTGTATTTTTTTATGTTTCTCTAAGTGATTTGGTGGGACACAAATATCGGATTGTTACCGCCGCCAGGATGGAGTAGAGTGTTGAGATCAATCCCCATTATTGTATTTTATTTAGATCATTATTTAAAATAAATAATAATAATAATAAAAAAAAATCGAGTATTGACACTTTGATAGCAATATATGTGTGTTCTCCCTGTCTCCGTCTCCTAAGCAAGCATGGAACGCAGGATCCATGAGAACTATCATGTAAGATGCTGATAAGGAGCATGCGCTTGGATTCATTTGATCCAATCATGTTGTTAATACATTTAATAAAATAATAAATAATTATTTTATTTTTAATAATTCATCCTGGCACTGGCCTTCAGATAAATATAGGAAACACCGTTCACCTTAGTCAACATGCGTAAACTTCATCATCTCCATATCCATCTTCTAAATCTTTTTATGTGATTGAACTTTGATAGATTCTGAGTATCGTGGTTGAACGACTATCTAAGTAGAGATTTTTTTATATATATGAATTTTGGTATGCTGAGTGCAAACTTGTGTACAGTAATTAGACTCATAAAGGGTAATGATTCCCATAGCCGAAGAATTTAGTATGCCAACTAAATAACTTGTTTAGTGTTTACCCTCAATCGTTCACATGTATCTAGGGTTTGGAGTAGAAAGTTTTGTGGGTATACCTCTTGTAAACCCTTACGAGACAACACTCGTCCGATAGGGACACCTATCGGTTTAAAGGCTTGTTTGCACACGCTAAGTGCAATCGCGATGCCTGCGAAAGTGAGTTATGATTGTTATTTTATTTTTAGATTAGATTGCTCGAGGACTAACAAATAATAAGTTTGGGTATATTTGATAAACATATTTTTGTGTGTAAATTGTTCTCAATTATGTATTTTGTTAGTGCTCAATTGTATACTTATTTGAGTTTTTTTATGTATTTGTAGGTATTTTTGGGATATAAACTTTTGTGGAAAAATTGGCTCAAAAAGTTTATAAAGGCACCCACCAGATGGATTAGGGGCACCCTTCATTTTGTTTTTGAATCCGAAATTAGCTGGAAGATGTTTTCTACGCGTGAAGATTATCTGAGTTATGTTTGAGCGAGTTTCATGGGATTAAAACAAGTTTCTTTTATCTCAAAGTGAAAAAGCCATCAAAAGAGGATCAACACACGTTAATTACAAGAGTTTAAGGCCGTAAATAGTGGCTGGAAAATTTGAAATTGACCGGAAAAAAGAATTCTTCTCTGTTTTAGAGTTATATGATTTCTAATCTGTTTTGGATTGTATCTTTGGGTTATTATCGGTTAATAAAGGTCATTAGGGTTTACTAATCCTAAATAGCAAAGATATGGAAGAAAAAAATCATTCAGATTGAGCCGGAAAAATTCAAAGAAATTCTCGTGAGGAAGAAGAAGCAGAACACAGACCACAAACGCAAACTGTTGTTTAAACCCGTTACCTATTCCTTTTTCTCTAATGTGCCTTGGATCAGTCGTATACCTTCAGTTGCCTTCCATCTTCTACCACTACAGAGAACACAATTTGCATCAGTTATAACCGTATCAAATCTTCTGCGTTATTTTTATTTCTTCTTTGTAAACACTTTTTGAGTTATGAACAGTTATTTTGAGAGTGTTTTCAACATGAGGAGCTAAAATCCATTGTTGAGGCGACGGAGGAATCCATTTTTCCAATAATAAAGTGGTATATTTTTATCTTAATAATTTTTGTAATTCTTTTATGATTATTTTCTTTGAAATAAATTTGAAATAATGATTTTTATCAATTAGTTGTATTTTCTTTTGATGGGTCATGCTTAGTTTAGAGCTATTGATGTCTCATACTTTTGATTTACAACTATTATTTTGAAAATCTAACTTTGACAATATTTAGAATCAATTGAATATATGAGTTATAAGATAATTATTAATACTAAATCACTTGAAAAATTGGCTAATGGTGAAATCCTTAGTCTCAGTTCTTTCCATAATCTTAAATCAATTTTACTTTAATCTTCTTTATTTTTAGTATTAAAAATTAGGTTTAAAAATCAAATCTTCACAAGTCTGAGTATCGAATCTTTTACCATTATTTCTAAAACACATCACTTATCCCCTTATTCATCTGCTTATAAATCCTTTTTAGATTACTATCATAATTGGGTTGCAGATACAAAAAACCATACCAACTTAGTAGTTGGAGCAGTTAAATGCTGGTTTGTCTAGAAATAAAGATGCATCATAACTTTCCCAGAAAAAACAACAAAACTCTGTAAAGTTATTTAGCAATCTAGAGATATATAAATAATAGGAACAAGGATCCACATCCCTCTTCTGCTCGTTCTATTTCTGTAATTTCAGCTTATTTGCCAAATTAGTTAGAAACTTTCGATATTTGGGCATGTAGCCTGGATAGGGTAACCAACTTCTCTGTATTTGTTGTATTTCTTTCCCTTGATTATTATTGCATATATAATTAAATGGGAACATTTTATCCATTATAAAAAATATTTGGATAAGAAGTTCAAAAAATTAAACGGACATTAAAAAAAAAACTCCACAAAAACCGACAAAACTCTGCAAAGTTATTTGAGAATGCTGGGTTCCATGGCTATTCAGGTAGGATGTTCGGTAGGATCACCATTCCCATGTGGAGTTCACCATTCTCCTATTAAGAGAGTCGGTTTTGTTTTTGGTGTTTGTCTAAAATTATTGTAAGAAATTATTAGTTTTACTTCGAAATCGCTCTATTTTATCTTATCCAGCAACCTTAAAAAAGGCTTCTTCTAAATCTGAGTAACAGTGTCATCGAGGCAGATGTTGAAGGTGGTGGTGCAGGCAATCAAGCTGACGTTCTAGGAGTTAGATGGGAGAATATATGTCACATTAGGGACATTAAGGGTGTGTTTGGTACCGTTTTACAAAACTGTTTTTCGTTTTATAAAATAAAGAAAAAAGAAAACGCAAGAAAACGCGTTCGGTAGGTATGATTTCCAAAAACGTTTTTTGTCTGTTTTTTGTTTTCCAAAATAAAAAAAAAAACGAAAACAATTATATATTGTTTTTTTTTTCTTCTTCTTCTTTTTTGTTTTTTTTTTCTTCTTCTTCTTCTAAAAATAGATGCTTTTTAAAAACAATCGTATCAAACAGCTTTTTAAAATTTTTAAACACCCCCTAAGTCTTTACTTATAAAATTTAGTTATTGTGAGATTATTTATGCTCGAAGATATAGGAATGAAGTTGCCTATGCCATTTCTAAATTTTCTAGAAGAGAAAAACTCAGTTTTGAAGAAAAGTATGATATTTTAAGTCCCTGGATTTCAAACTTGTTAGCCAGGAATAAAAATTTGTAGTCCACTAGTTATTAATAAATTACTCACTTTGTCTGTTTTTTCTTTTTAAATTATAACTTACGAAAGTTTCTAAAATTCTAAACTTCAACGATTCAACTTGAGCTTAATCAGTTGGGCTCAATATGTGAAATGCTCAAACTGGGCTATTAACGTTAAGCAAATAAGAAGATGTACAGTTGTACACTACTTTTGGTGACGTCTACATCTCTTTTCTTTTCCTCCCAAATTGCCTGAGAAAGCGCGGGAAAACTTCGAACCGTTAATGGTGGAAAACGGTTGTTATCTTCCCAGTTCCTCCTCAGTTTTTTCCAAACCAATAGATTATATCCTTCATTTCTTCTTCAATTTCAATTTCAAAGTCTTTTTCTTATTTTTTTCTTGCTGTTAGTTTTCCCCCTCTTTATCTACATCCCTAATTTTAGAACAGTGGCTTCTCATAAGATTCGAAGTCGTTCTTGCTTCCTTGGATGGGTTAGGTATGTTAATCATTCTACTTTACATATGCCCGATTTGCTATTGCATAATGTGCAAGTCTTCTTGCTTTATGGTGTAGTTTGAGTGCATACCTTACAATTTACACAATCTCTTTGCTAATGAATTAATATTGCTTGAGTATGTGTTGCAATCACGATGTTTTATTACTTTAAGGAGTCAAGTTAATTGATGTTTTATCACTTTAAGGAGTCAAGTTAATTGATGTTTTATCACTTTAAGGAGTCAAGTTAATTCATCATTGGTTACTAATAAATAGTGGAATCGCCTTCCAGCATCATAAACTTTTGGAAGTTGTTTATAGAGCTATTACTTTCATTACTTAATGTGTATTCCATTTCACATGTACATTATTGTGGAGGAATCTTGTGTTATTGGTCGAGGATGACCATTGAAATTTCTATTTTTGTTTAGCTCAGTTTTGTAGCTCCCGCGGGTTGGAAGGGCTGAAGGCCCTCGCTCAGTACAATCACTTAGAGCGTCCACAGTCGTTGGACCAAACCCAAAGACCAAAGAGTAAATGTTTTATTTTTTGGTCCGCCCTAAATTTAGCGGATTAAAGAGAAAAATTGATCGGGCATACGGATAAGGTAGCGCCTGTAGTTGGGCGGTTGTCTAATATAACGTCTCAACACACGGGCGTACGTTTAGGAATACATTTGAGTGGGGCAGACCAGTAGGGCAACGCTTGATGACAGACGTAACCCAAAACAACGCCTGATGATAGACGCACACCTACACGCACGCCCCACAGACGGGCGTTGTCTTGGCCGAACGCCTGATGGGGAGGAATCATAGCCAACCGCGCGTATTTTTTCTCACACGTGCAACAGGTGCGTGGGAATGGTGAGACTGGCGGATGCTTAACATAACGCGTGGTTTATCAGGAGGACGGCTGGATAAGCGCCCGTCTCACCATGCGGACGGCTGGATGACCGCCTGTATGTGGCGGACATATATGTTCTCTTCTCAGCCATTTTTCTCCTGCAATTTCTCCTGAACACTCTTTCATCATGAGAAACTCCGCCCGCCCATCATAACAACACCAATTTGTGATAAATCTCCAAAATCAAGCTTAACCCCTCATCAATATTGCAAAGGCTTAGTTGATTTGATACCAACAATTTCAAATTAAGATTACTTCAAAGGAAGGTAATAAACTTAATCTTTACTTTAATTTTTAATGGATTTTGTTTAACATTGTATTGTTTTGCTTACCAATTTTGTTTAACAATTTCAAATTAAGATTAACATTGTATTGTTTTGATTACTAATTTTTTATATATTAGTCATATGAACATAGCTAGATAAATTAGGTTTTAGAAATTATAATTTCGGAATCAACTCATGGTGTTTTATTTGAATTGAAAAAAATTGATTATGAGAATTGAAGTTATGGTGTTTTAATTGAATTGAAGTTATGGTGTTTTAAAATTGGGTATAAAAAAATTATGGTGTTTTAATTGAATTGAAGTTAAAACTGATTATGAGAATTTGGGTATAATTCTAGGATTACTGAGAATTTGTTTAATTGAAGTTAAAATTGATTAAGTATTTTGTTAACTTTAGTTGGATTGTGGATAATTATATGATTAATTGAATAATATTATTGTTTATGAAATATGGGAACTTAATTATGTTGATTTTTATTTAGCCGTAAACTTTACCCAGATTCTGAAGATGAACAGAAATAGGAATAAAGTTACAAGATCGGCCCGAATTGGGAACTTGAATCCAACATCAACTGAATCTGGAAGTGGTGTAGTTGTTGAGCCAACAATCTTTATTGATTTGGTGAATGAGGAAGTTCAATCACCAGTGATTGATAACGAAATCTACGTTATAAGGGATCGAGCAAATTTGTTGGTCAGGACATTGACCCGTTCGATTGACGCTGGAGAGTTGATGAGTGTTGCAAAACAACGGGGAGTTCTACAAGTGCTTAAGGAGGTAGCAAATCTTTCTTCTGAAGAGAATGTTGGTAGCCCCACCTGAATGAATTATCTACATAGATGTTATTATCTTTTAACCGTTGTTGTTTATGGTGTTGAACCTTATTAGTACTTTTATTACGAATATGAATCTCTTAATTGAGCTTGAATGAGTTGCTTATAGTTTGTTTATAGTTTTTATTTAGGAGAAGAGTACATAGGGGAAAAAAAGAGTGTTTGGTAAAAAAAATTCATCTAAATTAATTAGTTACTGGAAATTTAAAAAGAAGTTCATTAACATTTAAGATAACAATATATCGGTTAAAAATAAACTGAAAATAACACTATTAGTTCATTAAAGTTGAAACTGAAAATGGCAATGTTAATAAGAATGCAAATTTTTAGGTTTCAGGTATTCCAAGAATCCTTTAAGGTTGGATTCTCCTTCTCTGCAAAATGTCTGCCTTCCTAAGTTCGATGTACTCTCTTGTTACCGGATCCATCATCATTATACGAAACTCTTAGTCTTCTTCTTTCTTTGTGTCAAGTTTTTCTTTGATTTGAACTTTGCCAAAGACTCAGCTAGTTTTGATGTAAACTCGGATTCTCTCTAGGCCATCTTCATTTTTGTTTGTTCTGCATATTTGGTGTTGAAGTTTTGTTGCTCTTTAATAATAGTTTCCATCATTTCATGTTGGTTACTCGATTTTGCTCTCCCTGTTTTCTTCTGTCGTTTCGCCTCTTTTTTTCCCATTTGACGATTATATGTGTTAGGTATATCTCCTATGTCTTCATAGCCACTGGAATTGTCTTGACTTGTTTCCTGTATTTCCCGGTTTTTCTCACCGCTTTCAGAATCTTCCTCAGCTTGTGATGAATCGAAAACAGATGTCAATCGTCGTGAATGTTTTATATTTTCTAACATAATTGTGTAGCACTCTTCATGCTTAAATATTTTGCCACCATTAGCTTCCTTGAAAAGTCTCCTTACTTCTTCAATCTGTTTTTTTTTTAATAAAGTTTAGTGGAGGATATACAATTTAAAACAATAATGTAATCGTCAAAATTAAATGAGTATTTACCTTTGTTTCGGGGCCCCATCCAGTATGGTGTTCACGTTCCACTTCCGCTTCTTTTGTAGAGAAAAGTGCCACATCTTTACTTATTCTCTGAAATCGTTTCTGAATGGAGGTCCAAGTGCGCTGTGGCATCGAAGGTATAACTTCTTTTATCCCATTTAATATGCGACACCATAATCTTTCTTCTGATTGATCGGCACCAATACTACAATCTTGAGATATTGACAAATGAATTTTACACATCATTACATCTTCAAATGTAGTAAAATTTGGACCTCGTGGTTTTGGTGCCATAATTCTAATCGATTTGGAAGAAAAGTATATGAAAAAGAACTAAGTTTTTCTCGAATACAAATTAGATAACAATGGGTTTAGTAAAATGAAAATGATTAGTAGTCTATCCATATATAGGTATGTCAAAATATAGCCGTTACAACGGTAAAAAATCAACGGTAACATATCTCAGGCGCTTGTCTAGAGTAACGCCCCAAAACAGGGCGTACACATAGCCGCACGCTTACAAGAGGCGAATCTCTAGACGCACGCTACAACTTAGGCGGACATTTAGGATGACGCCCACACTCAGGCGTAGGTATAGGAATACGCTTGAATGAGACGTTGATTTGGTTAACGCCTGTCAGTGGGCGTGCTCCTAATGTAACGCTCCGCTAGACGCACGCTTGAGTGAATGCTTCATCAGGCGTAACTTTGGTTAATGCCCGTGTTTTAAAATGTAATTCTAGATAAACGCCTGCCACCAGACGGTTAACTACATTCACGCCTAGAATCAGACGGTTAACTACCTACCCGCTCGACTAAACTTGGTTTGGTCCAGAAATCAGACCATTTTTGATCGTGAACAATTAAAAATCCGGACCAAAAAAGAAAAATAATCGCTCCACTACGCTAGCCTTTTGACGGACCAAAAACCAAATATGGGTTTGGTCCGTCGTTTGGTGCAACGACTGTGGACGCTCTTAGGGGAGCAAACTCATATTTGGCAGATAGATGTTTTAAAATATGTGGCATTAGGCATTACCTTCTATTCTTGTTTAGTCTTAACCATCATTCAGTACAGATGGGTGGGGCTTAGTCTTGATGGATACATGCAGGCACTTCAGAAGTTGGGAGTCTAAATTTTTTCAACAGACTAAAAATTATAGAACCGAAATATTCATCTGTTGTGAACTTGTCTGGTCTGATCGACACGACTTAGTTGTTAGAGTTTTTGTTCCGTTGCTCTTTTTGGTGTTGGGGTGATAAATTGTGTTGAACACACGAAACTAATAGATTTGGTTCCCCTTCGCATTATCTTCATTATATTCAAACCTTTCTCTTCGTGTTACTCAGTTTATATAGTGGTTTCTCGGTTGACAATATTGAAGATATCTTTCTTTGCTGGCTAACAGGGAGGGTTTGTGATGCTTTTGAAGTAGCTGGAAAAAATGTCATGTCAACATCATCAACCGTTACAACAGGATTTGTTTCACACAGGTAATAATTATGTCTACCCCTGAGACCGCTGTTTGAAGTTACCTTTTAGTTCAATTTCTTTGTACGACTCCTAGTATGGCTTCATTATATCCAGTCTTTTGCAGGACTGAACGTCTTGAATCTTTGCACTGTACTTTTTTATATAAAATCTCAGTGATTGTAAGTTGTGCCTAAACTTTTTTAATGTTGGATAACAATCTTCCTGTAACAGAGAAACACAAACAATAAAGAACTTGAAGATGATTAAGGGAGGGTTAGAAATAAACAACATACACACTCAAGCACAGAGAGGTGAAGTCGCCTGTTCAACAGACTGCCCTTAACTCAATATTTGCCAGGTACACCTTCAGGAAGATGCTGCTATACCTTGTAAGTGACAAATTTGAATTCAGGATAAAATCACCTGATACCAACCCAGCTAGCAAACCTCGTTGGCCCGTTGTGAACTTAACAGAAGATGAATAATAAGAATGAAAATCTATTGCGCAAAACAAAGCAGGAAGATGGTGAAAAGTCGTCAGGACAGTGGCTGCGACTGGGGTAAACGAAAACCTTAGTATTGTTGTCTTTTATAGGAGAAGTAATCCTTAAAACGGTGAAAAAATTTATTTTGAAATATTAAATCCCCATTAAAACAAAACGTTAAGATTTTTAATTAATTTTTTTTTATGATTTTATTTTTCATTTAATTCAAAACGGTAAAATATTTATTTTTAAAATAAACCCGTTAAATATTTGATGGGTACACGTGTGCACTCGCAAGGCACACGCAAGGCTCACGCCAAGGCTCGCGCCAAGGCTCGCGCCAAGGGTCGCACCAAGGCTCGCGCCAAGGCTCATGCCAAAACACACGCAAAAGCACACGCAAGCACCGCAAGCTCCGCAAGCCCACAAGCCCGCGGCCTGCGGTGCGAAGCACCGCACATGTATGCATTTGCCCACTAGTCCATTTCCCAAGTCCATATCCAATCCACTAGTTCTTTTCCTTATATAGAACGTTTGTGGTAAAATGCATGAACTTCCTCCTTGGTTTGCCCAATGTGGGACAACCAAAGGTTTCTCATTCACTAAGAAGTGAAATGGATGGCTATAATTCCACCCAAGTTTGGACTAGTGATCCTAACACCCATCAAGTTAATTATAGTAACAAAATTATTTTAAGTAATAAAATCTTAATTTTAGCTTAAACCATTTTTATTTACAACAATCCCCACATGAATGACGAAACCGAAAAGTCGGAAAAACGAAAAAAACGAGAAATACCTCTTAAGCAATAGGTGACCATTTGGAATTGAACCTTTGCTTAGTGAGAAGCACCGAAACTACTTGCTGGTCAGTGAACGTGATATCTTGAACTGCCATCGTTTAGTGTAATTCTTCAATAACTCCTTACGCGAGATATCTCTTAAAATGCTGTTAAGTTCACGCCGTTGTGTCCGTTTTGGCCCTGGACGTATCCCGTTTCTCAGAATGCTCTAGAGAATCAGCTCAGTTCTCATAGGAAGCGACCCACTTCCTCATTCAGATAGGTTAGTTCTATCAAGAGTGTTAACTGCTACACCCCATTTCAATCTTAAATTGAAACTATAGAACTCATTAAAACTTTACTCAAAGTCATCCTCACTTGCAGTCACACTATCACGTCTACACCATAGGGAAGGGACAGAGAAAATAATTCTCTGATAGTGTTTAATTTTTACCCGCCACAAATTAGTTGTCTCATTCAAAACCTTGATCTTGGGATCTCCAGTCAGCAAGGTTGAGTATCCTTCATGGCAAGTTTTAATTGATGAGCTTAAGTCCCATCCCCTTCGATGCATTACTAACTATCTCCTTGGACAAGCCTTTCGTCAAAGGGTCCGCGATATTCTCCTTAGACCTCACAAAGTCAACAGAAATGACGCCAGTTGAGATTAGTTGTTTTAGAGAATTGTGTCTTCTCCTTATATGAATAGATTTTCCATTATAGTTGTTGTTTTTAGCATTAGCTATTGCAGCTTGATTATCACAATGTATAGATACAGCTGGCAGAGACCTATGCCAGAGAGGAATGTCTTCTAAAAAGCATCTTAGCCAAGCGGCTTCCTCTCCTGCTTTATCTAACGCTATAAACTCGGATTCCATAGTGGATCGAGCGATATAGGTCTGTTTGGAACTCTTCCAAGACACTGCTCCACAGCCTAGAGTGAAAACGTATCCACTCGTAGACTTAGACTCCTCTGAGTCTGCTATCCAGTTTGCATCACAGTATCCTTCCAGCACAGCAGGGTATCTCTCATAACTCAACCGAAAGTTTAAAGTGTATTTAAGATACCTCAGCACTCTGAAAAGTGCATCCCAATGCTCTTGTATTACAGGTATACCTACTTAGTCTACTCACTGCATAGGCAATGTCTGGTCTCGTGCAGTTCATTAAGTACATCAGACTTCCTATGACACGAGAATATTTAAGTCGCGAGACTCCATTGCCTTTGTTTTTCTTGAGTCTACAAGAAGGGTCAAAAGGAGTACTTGCAGGTTTACTATCAAACTGGTTAAATTTCTTCAGAACTGACTTAACATAATGAGATTGACTGAGACTGAATCCATTAGACTCCTTTCTAATTTTCATCCCTAGGATTACATCAGCAGGACCTAAGTCTTTCATGTCAAAGTTCTCATTCAACATGTTCTTAGTGGAATTAATGATTTCTGAGGTTGTACCTAGTATAAGCATATCATCAACATACAGGCATATCATCACACAAGCATCGTTGACAAATTTAGTGTAAACACATTTGCCAGCTTCATTTATTTTAAAACCACTAGAGAACATTACATGATCAAATTTTTCATGCCATTGTTTAGGTGCTTGTTTCAAGCCATATAAAGACTTTTTAAGTCTACACACCTTCTTTTCATAACCCTTCACCACAAAGCCCTCGGGTTGACCCATATAAATTTCTTCATCTAATTCACCATTTAGAAACGCAGTTTTTACATCCATTTGATGTATCTCTAGATTATGGATTGCAGCAATTGCAGTTAGCAACCTAATTGAAGTAATTCTAGTGACAGGTGAATAAGTGTCGAAGAAATCTACACCTTCTATTTGTTTATAGCCTTTAGCTACAAGTCTAGCTTTATATTTTTCCACGGTTCCATCAACCTTACGTTTTCTCTTAAAAATCCATTTACAACCTATGGTTTTGCACCATGGAGGTAAATCTACTATTTCTCAGGTTTCATTCTGAATAATAGAATCCATCTCACTAATAATGGATTCTTTCCACCATGGAGCTTCAGACGAAGTCATGGCCTCTTTATATGTTTGTGGATCAGTTTCAACTAAACAGGTAATGAAGTCTGGCCCAAAAGATTTTTCTAATCTAGGTCTTTTGCTTCTTCTTGGCTCATAAACAGGTTCATCTTCTTCTACCGGTAATGAATGGCTAGAAGAAGGGACATCTAGAGGATCTACACGTATCACGCGAGATTCAGTTTTCATCGGAAAAACATTTTCAAAAAACGAGAGCATCTCTAGATTCCAAAATGGTGTTCACACCAATTTCCGAGTTATCGGAACTCACAACCATAAATCTATTGGCAGTGGTGTGCTCGGGATATCTTAGAAAGACACAATCAACGGTTTTAGGTCCTATTTTAGTTCTCTTAGGTGGAGGAATAGAGACCTTTGCTAAACACCTCCACACTTTGAGGTATCCATAAGAGGGTTGTTTGCCTTTCCTTAATTCATACGGTGATTTTTCTGTTCCTTTAAGGGGCACTCTGTTCAGGATATAGCAAGCTGAGAGGACGGCCTCCCCCCAGAAGTTCGCTGGTAGTCCTGAACTGATTAACCTGGCATTCATCATCTCCTTAAGGGTTCGGTTTTTCCGTTCAGCCACACCATTAGATTGTGGTGAATAAGGAGGAGTTACTTCATGAATAATGCCATGTTGCGCACAAAAGTCTCCTATAGGGGTTACGTATTCACCCCCACGATCAGACCTAACAGTTTTAATGGTGGTATTCATCTGGTTTTCTACTTCTAATTTATATAATTTAAATGCTTCAAGAGCATCATCTTTTCCTTTAAGCAGGTAGATATGACAGTATCTAGTACAGTCATCTATGAAGGTAACAAACCATTTTTTTCCACCTCTGGTTTGGATTGATTTCATATCAACTAAGTCAGTGTGAATTAACTCTAAGGGATTAGAAACTCTGTGGACATTTTTCTGAAAAGGCTTCTTAGCATATTTTGATTCTACACAAACTTCACATTTATGTTCATATTCCAAATTTAATTTTGGAATGCAGCCAGATTTTGCCAATTTGTTCATTGAATTATAATTTACATGACCAAGTCTACCATGCCAGATATTCAATGAGACAACAACATAAGAAGAATCAACTTTATTAATTTCAGTAGAGATTACAGATAATTTGTAAAGGCCATCAGCCTTATAGCCCTTTCCCACAAAGTCCCTACCCTTAGTGATAATCACTTTTCCAGACTCAAAAACAATTTTAAAGCCCTTGTCATCTAGCACACCACTTGAAACGAGATTCTTGTAGATGTCTGGTACATGTAACACTTCATTCAATGTGAGGATTTTCCCAGAATAAAGCTTCAACGAAACCTTTCCTTTTCCTGCAACTTGTGCTGCAGAAGAATTACCCATATAGAGTTTTTCTCCCTCTCCTACTGTCTGGTAGGAGGTGAACATATCCTTGCTTCCGCAGACATGTTTGGTAGCTCCAGAGTCTACCCACCAGTCCCTCACATTGGTAACTAAATTCACCTCAGACACCGTGCCAGAAAATTCATTTTTACTACTTTCAGCTAGGTTTACATTTTGTTTCTTAAAATTCGCATCTTTGCGTATTCTATAATGCATTGCCATATGGCCAGACACACCACAGACATAACAAGCTCCCTTAATCTTACCAATAGCAGACTTTGCTTTTTGAAATTTACCTTTTCCTTGAGGGCCAGGCTTGCGCTTGTTGTGGTCCAGACTGAGAGTGGCAAACTTGTGTTCGATCACATGAGCTTTGTTTGACATGTCTCTTGCAGAAGAAACATTCTTGTCCTTTGAACACAACAATTCTTCAACTTGGATTTTCTTGCCCAATTCTGTCATAGTAATCTCACCAGTTTCATGCCTTAGTCTTCTCTTGTACTCGGCCCATGAACTTAGTAATTTTTCAATCACAGCAGAAACTTGAAAGGTCTCAGAGATTTCCATTCCTTCAGCAATGATTTCATTTATTATTTTTTGCAACTCCAGAAACTGATCAACTACAGACTTGTCATTCATCATCTTGTATTGCAAAAATCGTGCAACCAGGAATTTTTTACTTCCTGCAGTTTCTGCTACATATTTTTCTTGCAGTGCAGTCCATAAATTTAAAGCAGTAAAATTCTCTTTAGCATTATAAAAATCATACAGAGAGTCTTCAAGGCAATTTAAAATATGATTTTTTGCTAAATAATTATTTCTCGTCCAAGTATCTTTTTCCTTGGATGATTCAGGAGTATCCAGAGCTTTGTCATACGGTTTCAATACTACTTCATCAAGCATGTGGAAACTCAGGAAAAAGAGCATCTTCGATTGCTATCTCTTAAAATCCTTACCAGAAAACTTCTGAGGTCTCTCAACATCATTCTTTGCCATTGTTACAGAAGATTTGTTGATTGCACAGATATTGAGTTAAGATTGTTGGATAATAATCTTCCTGTAACAGAGAAGCACAAACAACAGAGAACTTGAAGATGATTAAGGGAGGGTTAGAAATAAACAGCATACACACTCAAGCACAGAGAGGTGAAGTCGCCTGTTCAACAGACTGCCCTTAACTCAATATTTGCCAGGTACACCTTCAGGAAGATGCTGCTATACCTTGTAAGTGACAAATTTGAATTCAGGATAAAATCACCTGATACCAACCCAGCTAGCAAAGTTCGTTGGCCCGTTGTGAACTTAACAGAAGATGAATAATAAGAATGAAAATCTATTGCGCAAAACAAAGCAGGAAGATGGTGAAAAGTCGTCAGGACAGTGGCTGCGACTGGGGTAAACGAAAACCTTAGTATTGTTGTTCTTTTATAGGAGAAGTAATCCTTTGAGTTTTAAACGGTGAAAAATTTTATTTTGAAATATTAAATCCCCATTAAAACAAAACGTTAAGATTTTTAATTAATTTTTTTTTATGATTTTATTTTTCATTTAATTCAAAACGGTAAAATATTTATTTTTAAAATAAACCCGTTAGATATTTGATGGGTACACGTCAAGGCTCACGCCAAAACACACGCAAGCACCGCAAGCCCGCGCCGAAGCACCGCACATGTATGCATTTGCCCACTAGTCCATTTCCCAAGTCCATATCCAATCCACTAGTTCTTTTCCTTATATAGAACGTTTGTGGTAAAATACATGAACTTCCTCCTTGGTTTGCCCAATGTGAGACAACCAAAGGTTTCTCATTCACTAAGAAGTGAAAATGAATGGCTATAATTCCACCCAAGTTTGGACTAGTAATCCTAACACCCATCAAGTTAATTATAGTAACAAAATTATTTTAAGTAATAAAATCTTAATTTTAACTTAAACCATTTTTATTTACAACATTTAATACACCCGATATCCCTGTCTGGCCTTGCACCAATACTCCTGTTTATATACATGCTCAAAAATATTACCCACATACTTAAATACATCTTCATACCCACATCAGTTTGAGATAATACGCCTTTTAGCGGGAGGTTAAGTCGATCATCCAGATACTAAGTTAAACAAAAGAGGGTTTCTGTCACTGCTGCAGCCTAATTGCGCACATACATGTTCGACCTTAGCTGTTTAATTTTCTTTAATTTTCTTTTAGTAACCAGTTTTACCAGAACCAGATAAATGAACGCGCAGATGGTTGATGCTATGGATGGGAGATGTGCTAATAAGCTGTTTGACTGCAGGTATGGAGAAAAAGCAGCAGAGGCAACCAATGAAGGGCTAGGCGCTGCAGGGCATGCTGCAGGGGCTGCATGGGCAATTGTGAAGATACGTAAAGCGCTCAACCCAAAGAGTTCAGTAAAACCCACTACCCTTGGGAAGTCGGCTTTTAAGTCTGCAGCTGCAGATTTCAAGAAGTACAGAAAGTAGCCTATATGATCTCAACCTGAAACCTCATATTCATTTCTCATGCATGACGTAAGATTCTAGTAACAGAGGAATTCATTTCATATGTCTTTTCTTCCACAAATTTTGTAATATGCTAGGTTCTATGGCAAACTATTAACTAGATCAGGCATAGACATATCTCCTCTGGGTGTTGCTTGATTACCACCCCTTGTGAATACAACTTGTAATATGCTAATAACATTTAGTTTTTATGCTTATAGTGAGCTTTTCTCTGACTGCAGTAAGCCTTCTCAAGGCCGCAGCATATAAAAATAAATTTGCTCAGAATTGTTACATTTTCTCAGACGTTACAGTGGATATCTCACTCAGACTCAATATATGTTTTTTTTCTTCTCTTCTTGTAATTCCAGCAAAATGTTGGATAAGTAAAAATATTATGAATCTAGCCCAAACCCATGAATGCGCTTGTCCTTGTATTTGTTGGGTTTTAAGCTTTATTTTTAAAAGTCAGAGATAAAGAGATAGGGGTTGTCCTAACATGAAGCATGTCTAGCACTGAAACTGAAAAAACTTTGATGGTTTTATAGTACTTTAATGCTTTTGTTTTTGGTTGCTGATTCCACATTGCAACAAAAGAATTGATAAGTGGTAGACTGCTGGCGGTTGATAGTGATATGATGTGAGCTAGAGCTAGTACTGTACTGTTTGATAAAGATTGGCCAGGGTTTCTCTATATGGATGGTGAAGTGTAGTCCTGTAATCATACTTAAACAATTAGTCTAAAATGATTTTATTTTTAGAGAAATGAAAAGAAACACAAAGAGGATAAAGTTATTATGATAAGTAATACATGTATTAGTTTATCATTTAAACATGCTTTGTTTGTTTTAAGTCATCACCGCCCACTATATATATTTCAACATAGAATGATTGTACTGGTTCATGTACACGCCTCAAAAGATATATGTTTTAGAGCCAATTGGGACTGACTTTCTCTCTCAAAATCTAACTGGTATTAATCATAAAAGACCCAAAAGTCACTCACTTACCATCTCGTGCCCAAACTACCCTCCCTTCGGAATTGACTCAATTTGATTTGTTTTTATAAAAGGAACGAACTGTTAGCAACAACAAATACTAACAATAACGTTGTATATACAAGCAACTTTGGCAATTTTTAGTCCTGGACATCAACTCAGTGAAGTGTCTTTTAATAGTGTAAAAATGTGCTTGCTTGAATATAATACTATTTCAGATAGATTCTTAGTTGAAAGTCATTGAAGAATCAAGAAAACACACATATCTGTTAAGGCTGTAACCCAATCTCATTCCAACAGCTAATGCAAAATTTTGCTTTAATATTACCTAAAGAAAAAAGAGGATACTGTGCCCTTAGGTGGCTTTTGGGTATTGTTTTGCCTTAGACTATTGCTTGGTTTGTGCTTGAAGGTTTATTATGTAAAATTCCTTACCATCTTTTGTTTAAAGAAAAATTCTCTGTGCAGAATTAGATGGTCCAAATCTCAACAACAATCTTACAAAGTGATAAAGAAACCAAAGATAATGAGAGTAATATATACGGATTAGATTAGGAGCAAACACTGACCCCCACTTTTGACAAACATACTCTAATAATAACGATTCGTCCATTTCTGGAAGAGTGACCAATCCACTATCACATCAACAAACCACTTCTAAGTTCAATATAAAACCAACTTCATGACCACTCTTTTAAAGAATCCTTCATTTTAGATGTCTCCTTCTCTACTTGTCTATCTAGTAGGAAATATTATTAGTTAAGAAAAAGAGAAACAAGTAGTTAGTATTCTGTTTTAATGGTACTTGGGTAGTGAGTGATCTCGAAGGTATATTCAAATGGAGAGAAGTAACTCAATGAGTACTTCTGAATCACCGCCAACAACACCTTCAACTCCTATACCGTTAGGTCTAAGAAGAGTATTTAGAGGGTTGTGTAATGGTTCCGACGAGAACAGTTTTATTCATCCTCGAAGACGACGTACTAATGGTGGAGGAGGAGAACATGTAGTTTCTATAGATGAAGAAGATAATACAAATGATCAGTTTCAGTTTGGAACAAATTATAATACACACTGCCTTTCTTCTTATTACAGTGTCTTCGTTGCTCGCCTTGCTATAATGGTAAGCATACAGATTAACTACTCATTACTAGTCAGATATTTCCTTTTCCTTTTCTTGTTTTTGATAATTTGTCAAGCCAGATATAGCCGTGCTGGTGAACTCGAATCCTGATTCCCAGTGACCTGAGTTAAAACTCAAAATCACTGTAATACAGTGGTAAAATCATTGGACGATTATACCAGCAACCTGAATTGGACACTGGTCGGCACCAAACTTTTAAGGCTTGGAAAAATATGAGATCGAAAGCAGCCCACAATTGGGAGTGTGGGTCTGTGCACTGACTATCGCTGTGGGCCCATACACGGTTGACAGTTGCTGCCTTCTCAAATGAATAAAATTAATTACCGCGACATAGAGAATTATTCTTTCCGCCATTGGTGAAGATTTAAGTCTTGTCTTTGATTCGATTTTTATCCTCCTTTAATCATCAGGATTTTACAGATTCTTTACCCAACTATCATCATTATTAGGGTTTTTATGTCAAACCCATCTATTCAATTTTTATTCGACAAAAATTCCAAATTTCAAAGATGATGATATTGCTGATTGAGCTGAAACTTGTGCCAGGTAAGATTCATCCAAAGATAAAATTTAGAAAACCCATTTTATGATAAGTAATAGAAGTATACGAAGTAAGGGTTTTGTTATTGAAGCGTAAAATCAAGTAGAAGAGTTAATAGAGCTCCTAACAAAAACTTATCATGGATTATTAGGTCTTCATTTTGTAGAAGATAATGGAATAATAATTAGTGAAGAAATGAATGCCATGTTTCATACTGCATTAGTATTGTATATACATCAATCCATGTTGGAGGCTTTTGAGCTTACCAACTTTACATTCTTAGAACACTCCTAAATACATTCTTAATGCAGGTGATGCTAGCAATTTTAATTGGGATGTTAACTGTACTCACATGGCACTTTACAAGGGTGTACACAACAAAATCAATAAACAGCTTAGCATATGGTCTTCGTTACGAACTTCTACAACGTCCTATATTAAGGATGTGGAACATCTTGAATTCCACTGTAGAAATAACAATGGCTCAGGTTAAGCTTTCTGAATATGTTATTAAACGATACGATGGGCCAACGACCCAAGGAGCAAAAGTTGAGGTTAGTCCTCAATACATTCTGCCTTCTATGTTTTAATATTTCAAAATTAGGACTACCGTTTATTCCTTAGTGCTTCTTAGATTTATCTAACACTGATTGTTGGCAGCTTTATGAAGTAATGAAGAATGTAACTTGGGCACTCTTTGCAAGTCGAAGGGCTCTTAATGCAATAACTATCAGTTACAAGAATGGGTTCGTCCAGGCTTTTCATAGAGATCACAAGACTAATAACACATTCTATATCTACTCCGACCTCGTTAACACTTCGGGTGCAGGAACCCACAGTACTGTTATGCGGTCACCATATCCAGGTTGGAATGATCAATCCCTACATGGTAATCTCTCAGCAATTTGGTACCGTG
This sequence comes from Papaver californicum, assembly GCA_023531435.1. NCBI lineage: Eukaryota > Viridiplantae > Streptophyta > Magnoliopsida > Ranunculales > Papaveraceae > Papaver > Papaver californicum. The sequence continues at coordinate 589,276 of JAJJMC010022576.1, forward strand.
AAGCAGTAGATCAAATAACTGGTGAGACAAAAGGGAACCCTAAACGGATCCCGCCAGACGGCTTAATTGATATAGCTGGTCCATCAGAAGTTGCAGATGGTGCACCTTCATGGCATGTAAAAGTAAGCAAATTTACTGATTCGCCACTCTTATCAGCAGCATTACCGGTTCTAGACTCTCCAAATGGAAGTATAGTGGCGGTTGTGGGTGTTACTACAGCATTATTTAGCGTGGGTCAGCTAATGAGGGAACTGGTAGACTACCACAGTGGATACATGTACTTGACTTCTCAGGAAGGCTATCTACTTGCAACATCTACAGATGCCCCACTTTTGAGGAATTTGTCGGGAGGTCCCGCACTTATGATGCCAGTTGATTCAGAAGATCACATAATAAAAATGGGTGCCAAGTGGTTGGGGAAAGCTTACGGCAGCAAGCTGCGTCCTAATCACGAGGTTCATGCTGAGAACGTTAAGCTAGGACACCAGCTGTACTACATCGATTCCTTCTTCCTTAATCTTAAGAGACTTCCACTGGTAAGAAATAACTACACTATAAGATGTTTATTTTTCTTGTCTTACTTTTTTCCTTTTTGTTAGAAATGAATGAGAACAACTGCATTGTGTTTTAGTTGGCCAATGAACCAAATCATATACTTCTTGATTCAACCAAAAGATTTCAGAAGTTTATTACATTCCACAAAGAAATTCACCTTCTTTTAGTTGTCTGTAATAGATCTTCGAAAACTATCCCAAATTCCTAGATGTCTCACTCACTCTTACGTTTTTCCCATGCTTCAATTTATGTCGAAATAGAGATATTGAAACGTCTTATTAAAATAGCCTTTTTAAAGATGACGTGATGGCTAATACCTCGTACAGGTGGGTGTTATTATCATTCCGAGGAGATATGTTATGGGAAAGGTAGACCAGAGAGCGTTTGAGACATTGGTCATACTAATATCAGCATCTGTTTGTATACTATTCATCGGCTGTCTCTGTATTTTGATATTGACCAGTGGAGTCTCGAAGGAAATGAAACTGAGAGCAGAACTGATAAGCCATCTCGATGCAAGAAGACGTGCAGAGGCATCGAGCAACTATAAAAGCCAGTTCCTGGCGAACATGAGGTGAATCCATGGATATGTCAATCTTTTTATTGTTCATTATTCGGCACTTTTCTTAGTTAATATGACAAATTTTGGTGATGTTACCTGTTATGTCTTATAAGTTGAAGTGTTTTCTTTCCTTCTGATCAGTCAATTCCACTTTTTTGGTGCTTTTCACTCTGTTAAGACTTACCTGACTGTTTCTAATTCTGGTATACCGCTCTTTGTAGTTGTGGTAAGTAAAATTTCTTCTTCTAATATATTGCAGTCATGAGCTACGGACACCTATGGCTGCAGTTATAGGACTGCTGGATATTCTTATATGTGATGATTGTCTAACAAATGAACAATACTCAACAGTAACTCAGATTCGTAAATGCTCCAATGCTCTTCTTCGGCTTCTAAATAACATTTTGGACCTCAGCAAGGTGAGATGCCCATAGAAATGTTAAGTTTCTACTTTGTATACAACAATGACCCATTCTAAGCCATTCACTTGTATTCAGCAAAAAAAAAGACACCTGATTGTTATAATCTGTTCACTTGTATAACATAAGGAACAGAGACATGACATAACACATTAACAAGTAATGAACAGAAAGCACTCTGGGATTGATGGAAGAAGCAAGCAATTATTATGAACAGTTATTATCTCATTTTTGAAGGTTGAATCTGGAAAACTCGTACTTGAAGAAGCTGAATTTGACTTGGGTCGAGAACTCGAAGGACTAATGGATATGTTTTCTGTGCAATGCATCAACCATAATGTTGAGACTGTTCTAGATCTCTCTGGTAAATACATCTATCTTGGCATTTGAATATTGATCTATTCAATATCTATAATTGAGTGGAGAAAAAAAAAAGGTATCAAGACTTATCATATCTGATTATTTGTTTCTAATGTGTTGTGCGTCTACTGTCGCAGATGATATGCCAAAGCTAGTTCTTGGAGACTCCGCCAGATTGGTTCAAATATTTGTAAATCTCATTAGCAATTCTATCAAGTTTACATCATGTAAGTATCACTACTTTATTGCTATTTCTAGTTAGAAATTTAATTGTTACAGACTGTATCTTCCTTTTAGGGGGTTTACACATGAGTTAATTTATAATGGCTTTGCTGTCAAGTGGAAAGTTGAACAAATACATCTCATCTAAATGGCCAATTATAATTTGTAGATAACAAGATACAACTAGTATGATGTTTGCCATTTCAAATTATTCCATGCCCGTATCCAAAAAATCAGTCATATAGTTTGCCAAGCATAGAGCCAAATATAAGTATATATAAAGAAAAACTAAATGTAAAAAGCAAAATTACGAATTGGGCTCGCCTCCACCAGTTATAAAAGTACAGTGGAGATATTTGAGCATGATCAATTATTTAATTTGTGAATTCCTTACAGCTGGTCATATTGTTTTGCGGGGATGGTGTGAGAGCTCTGAAACTGCCACAAATGCCTTGACGTTATCCACGTACCGGAAATCTACACCTAAAATCAAGTCAAACGGAAACCATGAAAAGAGACCCTTCAAAAAGGATAACAAAATTGTTCTTTGGTTCGAAGTTGATGACACTGGCTGTGGTATTGAACTTATTTCATTCTGGTTAGTGATTTGAGAATTAAGTCATTAGTTTGTTGCTACGTTAATGTTGGCTTCTATTTTCATGTAGGGATTGATCCAATCAAATGGGAATCTGTATTTGAAAGTTTCGAACAGGCAGACCCTTCAACAACACGAACGTAAGCAGTTTACAGTCCCTTATGTACTTAATCATGAAATACTATGTGATACCTCCAAGTCGCTCAGCTTTAATGTACATATAGATATCACTTGCTCATCATACCACATTATCCAGTCAATGGCGACCTAGTGGATTTGGCTGGATAGGTATATCTGATGTTCGACTTTTGAATACCGGATAATTCACCTCTATTATCCAGTATTCAATCGCCCACGTCTATTATCCGGTATTCGATCGCCCACCTCGATGTAAATTGGAAAGTAGCGTAAGGGATTATAATTGAATTTTGGTTTACTGGGGGTAAAATGTATTAAAGTTTGGTGTTGGAGGTTAAAGAATGACTGAGGTAAATATAAATGGTCTCAGAAAATCATCTCTTAGACGATGCTTAAATTATCTTCTTTTGACTAATCATTTACAGTGAATCTGAGCTGTAGTTGTTGTTAGATACTGTTGTTAAACATCAAGATTCCATGTCATATTAGCATCCTTTAATTTGATACACAATTAGGCATAAAGTTACATTGTCCTCAAAGTATTTGCTAACTGCAGGCATGGTGGAACTGGACTTGGCCTATGCATAGTTCGCACTTTGGTGAGTTGAACCTTCTTAACTGTTATTTTCTTCCAGTTGTTCAGTTTGTTTGCTCTCTAGATTATAAATTGATCGGTTTGGTAGGTTAACAAAATGGGTGGAGAAATCAAAGTTGTGAAGAAGAATGGTCAGGGAACCCTGATGCAACTATCCTTGAAGCTCAGTACACCTTTTGATAGCTCAGGGAAATATGCTCAAATAAAATTTCGTGACCTTAATATTATAGTGAGTAAATATACATCTATTGTTTTCTCTTTTATTTTAAGTGATAGGTTAATATTGAAAGATATTCAGCTCTTTAATCATCATTACTTAGTCCCAAACATGATATTAAATTAACTATATGCTGAAACAGATTTGAACCTAGTATTAACATGTTCTACAACTTACAAAATCAGAATCATACATAGTACGAACACCATGCATATCAAAACAGATAATACTCTATAGACAGATTTCTGTAATAGTCATAACTTTGTACTTATTCATGCTCTACGGATTTAGGAACACCATGTATTCAGTTCTCACTTCAACTGAATTGAACAGTATCACAAACAGTATGCGTAGCTTCATGAACAACACATAAAACATTATTATGAAAAAGAAAAGGAAGCTAACTTATTTGGTTTCTGACTTGGACTTCTACTTCTATTTCCTCATGATGATGGATAAAACTTAGTCTCCTTCTATTGCAAGAGGCTAGAAGAGAATCCTTGTCATGCTTGCCACATGTCTCTCTAACCTTCCAATCATGAATTAGAGTGACACAACTCGTGGCTACATAGGACGGCTCACTAGTTAGCTTTAACTTAATCTAGCATTAAGCTTAAGCTAGTCTTTAATGCATGATTAAACCATAAGCAAACCTTATATCGGCGTACTATTAATCCAACTTAACTTAATCAAATCCGGGATTAGCTTAAAGTAATTTACGTTTGTTGCGCAAATAAAATAGCCAACAAAAATATCTTATTCAGTTAGTTGTTGGCTTCTAGAATCACTTTCTTCTGGGAAGCATCCAAGCGCAGATATTTGAAGTGGCATTTCGGAATTCTGTACTCATATTTTTAATATATTAGTCAATTTTGTCAATCTGAATGCCTTACCTGAGTAACTTTATATAAATTCAGGTATTGCTAGCACTTAATGGTGCAATGAGTAGATCTATCATGTCTGAGTGGTTAAGGAAAAACGGAGTTGGCACTTGGGAAGCATCTGAATGGAACGAGCTTACTCAAATTCTTCGTGAAGTCTTTCAAGACAGTGATACTAATGGCTTCAAAGTAGAGAATTCAGTAAGTGAAACCCTGAGAACTGGAGTACACATTCAAAACCTTAAAGATTCAACCTTTGTCATAGTAGTCGATATTGGAGTACTTGACCTAAGCACAGATATATGGAAGGAGCAGCTTAAATTTCTTGACAGATATCATAAAAAGGCAAAGTTTGCATGGATTCTGAACCATGATACCTGCAATGCAATTAAGATGGAGCTTCGGAGGAAAGGGCATCCGTTGATGGTTAATAAACCATTTTATAAAGCGAAAATGATTCATATTCTGGAAACCATTATTAAAGAAAGTAATGTGGATAACACCCAAAGAAAAGGCTCCAACACTTCAAGGAATTCAACAATGCAGGGTGATTTGCATGAATGTCTTGAAATTGATCCCATCCCTTATGATGATGCAAGTTCGGACGATTCTGATATTTCTGATGGTGGAAATTGCAACTCCAGACGAAGTAGGTCTCATGCTGGAGAAGCACTTGCAGGAAGAAGTCCAGCATCTCGTTTTCCGCATCTCAATGGAGTTAACAACAGCTCAATTGAGCTAAGCCATGTTTCGTCTTCAGTGAAGAAGAAATCACCCCAATGTCCATTTCACATTAATCCCAATTCATTCAATGTTGAAGACTCATTGCGTAATTTGTCACACATAAGAAAAGCATCAGAGTCTACAGAAGTTGGAGGTGGAAGCTTGGAAGATGGTGGGCTTTCGGGGGTTAGAATCATCCAAGAAGATCGTGTAGACTCAAGTAGGGTCATTCCTGGAAAGAAATCTCTAGAAGGTTTATGTATATTACTGGCAGAAGATACGCCTGTGCTACAGAGAGTCGCAACAATAATGTTGGAAAAGATGGGTGCTATGGTAGTTGCAGTAGGAGATGGATTGGAAGCAGTAGAGGCTTTGAGATACATGCTTAATGCTGAAGAACGTAAAAAACGGGAATCACCTCAGCTAGATGGTGAAACTAGAAATCAACCACAATACCGAGAGTTGATGCTGTTTGATCTGATCCTCATGGATTGTCAAGTAAGCAACCCTAAACCTCGATCGGTTGCATTTGTTAGATAGCTATTCTTTAGCAGTATTTTTTTTATTAAATCTATCATACATACCTCAGCTGAAGTCTGATGAATGTTCCGGCTTAAACTAATTTACACACTGCTATTGTTAAACAATTGCAGATGCCTAAGATGGATGGTTACGAGGCAACGAAAACCATCAGAAAATCTGAGATGGGAACTGGTTTGCACATACCAATTGTTGCATTGACTGCGCATGCCATGTCGTCTGATGAAGCAAAATGCTTAGAGGTGGGGATGGATGCGTATCTAACGAAACCAATTAACTGCAGATTAATGTTATCAACCATTCTTTCTCTTACCAAAAGAACGGCATAAAAATTTTCAGTGCCAAGAGTTTCAAGCAACAGCAGGATATCTATCTGCCAACGGTCAATATATTCCGTTGGTTTGGACATAATCCAGATGCAGAGATGAGCGAAGGAAAAAGCAACAGATTTCAGAAATGTTGCAGCAACAAAGAAGTTGCTCACAAACAGTATGAAAAGGAAAGGAAGAAAGAAAGCAAGAATAGAGAAAGCAATTCTGTATTTTCATCTTGTGTCCTACTGTTCTATTTTCATCTATGTAAGGTTCAAGGTGTTTGTCTATAAGTGGAATTAAAAGTTTTGGCAAAATAAAAAGGGATAGAACCCACAATGTCATGAAATCAAAGCTAATTTCTTCTCATTCTTTCGACATGTTGCTCTTTCGTGTTACTGTAATCCAAACAGAACAACACTACAAAGAATTTTTTTTCTCCAACTCAGCACCTCCAGACTAACACTCAGCTCCCTTAACACCATGATCCTTTACTCATATTGAGAGACAGATGCTTCAAGAATTTCCAAGAGAAACAACTAAACCCTTTGGCTACAACCAGAGTTGCTGTTAAATTAGCCATTGAAACTACTGCTAATCATTCTACTAGTAATAGCCACATTCAACCAACTAATCCCTTCTTCTTTAATATGATTCATTTTTCCTAGCTAAAAAAAGAGTACATAAGTCCACTCCGACATCCGCATCTTTACCAAGACAACTAGACGTTATCTGGTTGCAGTTGCACCATTCAACACCCCTAGGTTTCATCGTCAAAAAACATCTCAGCACTTTCATCATCACAGTGTAAATGCAGTGTAAGAATATATATAAGAAAGATTAAAAAATTGGGGATATTTTGGTAATTTTGAAAAAAAAGTACCAGTACTTCAAAAGTCGGAATGTTGCCTTGTTGCAAAAGAAGCTCTAAATCAATATATAAAACCCCAATTCTTCCTTTACTCTCATCACACAAAAATCTCGAAACTAAAAGTCTTAATACAGATCGTTCGATCACAGTAGAAAAGAAGAAGAAGAAGAAGAGATAAAGAATGGCACGATACGATAGAGCAATCACAGTATTCTCACCAGATGGTCATCTCTTTCAAGTGGAGTATGCACTTGAAGCTGTCCGGAAAGGAAACGCAGCTGTTGGTGTTAGAGGTACTGATACTGTTGTTCTTGGTGTCGAGAAGAAATCTACTGCTAAACTTCAAGACTCTAGGTAAAACCCCTTTCTCTAATTCGCCTCTTTATTTTATAGTTTTTTTTTATTTAGATCTCGATATCTAACTTTTGCTTCAGATTTTCTTTGATGAAATGTAGAAAGTAGTTTTAGCTGAAATTTTAGGGTTTCTGTTTGGTGAGGGTACTTTAGGAAATATATGAATGTGTTAGATGATTAGCAATTGAAAACGTAAACCTAGAGTTGATTCTAGAGCTCAATTTGATTAAACTAGGGTTTGGTAATGTGAAGATTTATTGTAGCATTATGGTTGTGCAAAAAAAAATTGTACAAGTATACACGACAATAGGGTTGGGGATCTTCAATTAGAAAAGGGTTTTGGGGATTTATTTATTTTTGCTTTAAAGATTCTCGAGTGATACTGAAATTTAGTCATGAATTCATACCCTATGTACCATGTAATGAGAAAGCGGGATGAAGATTTTGAGCAAACCAGGTCATGGTTTTCTTTGATTATAGGAATTTTTATTCCTGGAATTTGTTTGAATTGTTTTTTTGGTGATAACTACAGTTCTATTGAGCATCTTTCTATATCTTTCTGTTGTTTTTCTTTTTCGGTTAGGTTATATGCTAAGCTAGAACACACAATAGGTTCAACTTGAAATCTCCTTGGTCTCTGCTTATTGATTGTTATATCTGTTAAATTATGATATCATGGTATTATTCTAATTCGAGGTTTACTGTGTGTTCTGCAGCTTGTAATTATGACTTATGATGTCCTTGTGTAGCTTATATTGATTTTTATTTGTTTTTGTCTTTGGTGTTGTTGCAGATCAGTTAGGAAGATTGTTAACCTGGATAATCACATTGCTTTGGCCTGTGCTGGGCTTAAGGCAGATGCACGTGTTTTGATAAACAAGGCTAGGATTGAGTGTCAAAGCCATAGACTGACAGTTGAGGATCCTGTAACTGTTGAATATATCACACGTTACATTGCTGGTCTTCAGCAAAAGTATACACAAAGTGGTGGTGTGAGACCATTTGGGCTATCAACTTTGATCGTGGGTTTTGACCCTCACACTGATGTTCCATCACTCTATCAGACTGATCCCTCAGGGACATTCTCAGCTTGGAAGGCTAATGCAACAGGAAGAAACTCCAACTCTATGCGAGAATTTTTGGAGAAAAACTACAAAGAAACTTCTGGACAAGAAACTGTAAAGCTTGCTATTCGTGCATTGCTCGAGGTATGATATCTCCTTTTTTGTTTTTGTTGTGTTGGCTATAAGACATCATTGTAGGATTCCTAGTATGTTGTATATGTTAGTCAGTCAAATGCCCTCAGCTAATCTTGTGACCTTATAAGTTATTAGTGAGCTTTCAGTGATGATCATATATGATTAATATTCATTTGTTCAACTTTTCAGACATACTAGGTCTTTCCTTGACGTTAAGCTTATGCAGTTATGCTAGCTGCACAGAAGTGTGTTTATCCTTAACCAGTTATGATGACCATACAACATATGAGTATTATATGATACATTTTTGTGTTGATAGCTATATTTACAGCATCTGATTTGAGTTCTTCGTTGTATTTTAATTAAGCTTTTAGTGTGCATACCTTTCTGTGAGTCTGTTCTTCACAAAAACAAACTTGCACAATGTTTATTAATTGCTATTTATGCGATTTTAACTCATGGTGCCTCGAAAAGCTCAGGCAATGAATGAATTATATAAGACAATAAGCTGCTGATTTAGGATCGTTGCAGCCTTGCCGGCTTCTTAATCCAAATAAGATGTCTGAGGAACTCAGTTACATGTTAAGTAATATGTTTGGGTTAGAATTTTAGGAGGATGTAGGTTGTTTAATTTAAGACTAGCAGTAAAGGACATTTTCTTACTACATATCTACTGCTTGTAACATGAAAATACGGGTGGCTATGCGTGAGTTTGGAGAAAACATTTGTTGTTGCTTCAAGTCCCACTGATCGAAGTGTCTGTTTGTCATACTTGCTATGCATCTTTGGTTTTCTTGGTCAAATAGTTTCAAACCATTAATAATTATCTCATTATTGCTATTCATAATATCCGTAGATTTCTCAAATTTATAGACATAATATCTTGCATGCCCCTGAAGCCCGTGCGTCGACTGTGATTCCTGAAGTCGTTGAGTGGTTGGTCCTTTTTTGTGGATTAGAAATATTTCTGAATTTTATGGTTGAGATTGCTAGGATTAGAACTTCGATCTGTTCGATAACCGGCAGATCTGGTTCTTCTTCGAATTCCAAATGCGTGCATGTTGGCCATGCATGGCACGTAGTTTACTAACTTGGTTATTTCACATGTAGGTTGTTGAAAGTGGTGGGAAGAACATAGAGATAGCTGTAATGGGAAAAGACAAGGTGTTGCGTCAACTCGAAGAATCTGAGATTGATATCATTGTTGCCGAGATCGAAGCAGAAAAAGCAGCTGCAGAAGCTGCAAAAAAACCTGCTCCAAAGAACACCTAATCTCTATCTCCTAGTAAGTTGGTCCAATTTACAAAATTCTGGATAAAGGTCTGGCAGTGGCTCTTTTGACTGGCACATTTTCTCTAGTTTTATCAGATTTGGATTGAAACTGCTAAAACAGATCACCTATCCTGGTTTCAGCAATACATTTTAAAATTACAATGCTCAATGTTCTGTAAGTCATGTTTCGTTTACTTAAATGGACGGCAAATTTAGAAATACATATGTTCTCGTTTTGAAAACATTGTTATTGATGCTTTGGATCTTTATCGTTCTTGACGGATTTCATTGTTTGTGTACACTGGGGAAAGGGGGAGGCCTTGGGCACAAATCAAGGCTGTTGGGCAAGCAGGAAATTTTCAAATTATGTATACTCCTACATATCAGCAAAAGAGATATAAATCTCTATTTGCATGCGTGATCTTTTCTCTGTGAATTCAATTCATAACCCAAGCTGCTGAAAGTTAATTCCAACTCCACCCATGAAATTTTTCCACCTCCATTAATATTAATTTTATGATATCCCTCCACGTTACTGGGGTTTCCAGTAAAAGTTTTGTAGTTGAATTGAATTCTAAATTGATCTCTGTATCTCATTTAGAGCATCTCCAAAGGAATCCATCGCGGTTTCTTATGTACTTTAAGAGGAGATCTTGAACACACGACTTGATGAAGCTCTAGGAAGACTCAAAACATCTACCATTACATTTTCGTTTTTCATGTACGAAACGGGATCAGAAGAAATTGTCGGCAAAAATGACAGAAAACGTATTTTATTTAAACATCCAATCATCGACTCATAGACATATTACCAATTCAATAGAACTTTTTTGTGAATGATGTTATGATGATGCTGATGTAGTTTTAAAAAGGTCATATTATTCAAATTACTTGGCGAACCTAGCTTTAATCACTGCCTCTATTTGGTGAACAAAGTAATTAATCAGCCAAACCGACGGGGCCTTTTTCCCACCTGTGCATAGCCAAATTAACAATTCGGTGAATTTTTATCGAATTATTTTTAAATATTCACGAATTGATTGTTCCCATAAAAGAACGCCGTATATTCTCACCCCCGGATACAAAACGCAGATTTTAAAAATCCAAAAAATAAAATGCGAATTTAACGAATTTTCAAATATCCGCGCGTTAGAATTCTTCGTGGGTTCCTGCGAAGTGACAATTCATTTTCAATCTGCTATTAAGACAAAATATTTAATACTCTCTCTCTCATTCTTAGTCGAGTCAAACAACAGATCTGTCCTTTTTACCGCATTCTGTTAAAAACTAAAATAAAGTATAATATAACCTTTTTTAACTGATTTCTTTCACCTCAATTAAGTTAATATTTAATGGTTTTGCACGATTAAAATGCTTTATATTATATGAATGTGTGCCGGATTTTTTGCGATGCATTTTTGTGATGCATTTTTATGTGCAAAACGCAATAAATACGAACCAATACGGATCCGAATTTTTTTCCCGTATTACACATAATTAACCGTATATTTAATCAAAATTATATTTTACTAACGATTAATGAACATATTTTTTTCCCAACCATATTTTTATCGAATGTCGAATTGCTAACTGGGTTGTACAAAGACCCTTCTTCACATGAACAAGCAAAGACATTATTATTAGCCTGAAAAAAAATAAAAGAGGAAGATTTGGTGGTAGCGGTAGTTGACCCCAAATGCGTAAACATCAAACAATCACAATCACAATCACATAAACATTAGTACTTCCTTGCGGCACCACCAACCACCACTACCAAAACCAACCCAACCAATAGAAAACAAAAATATATGACATATTCATAAAACAAAATAGTATTATCGATTTCAAACCGATGAAAAATCAGAATTATTGAATTGGAACAGAAGTCACGCCTTCATTTACATAGAGAGTGAGACAGTGAGGTCAGTTTGCTCATCTCATTGGTGCGACTTCTCTTTGTATGATGAATGTTTTAGTCTAGCATCTGTCAGGTGATGACTATTTTGAAGATGTTCCTTTCTCAATGAATACGCCAATCACAGATTTTCTACTGTTATCCGACCCCTCTTGCAAGTTGCAATGCCTCTTCTACACTGACTCACACGAAACTTCACAAGACATTCTTTTAAATATGTTGGATTTTTTCTTCTTTATATGCTTAATAATGTGAATTTGTACTTCAGAAAGTCATTTCCCAACAGTAGTTTCATTAATTATCATTCATGTTTTCTAACTTTTCGGCTTATGCATATCCACAGCCAAATCTAACTAACACGCTGTAAATGTCATTTTACAGCATTGGCCTTGCTTATCGTTAGTTAGGGAATCGAATACGTCTAAATACGAAATCATTTATAGCAACCTAAGTATATTTTGTTCAAGAAACAAAAAGATGAATGGTTCCCAATTCCCATGGATGAGTGCACGTCAATGGATTGGAGGATCAAGGAAAAGAAGAAAAAAGACAAAGCATTTCGACAAAAATTCTGGTCAGGCAATAGACCTACAACGGCCAACCATGCCATATGGGAGGCACGCAACCAATCCTCAATGGCCCACCAGAGTGGAACACTTACCAAATACATCATTCATATCTCTCCGTATACCAACTGTTTGATTGGGTCTTTATGCAAAAGATTTTTTTTCTTTTTAAACAAATAAACAAACTTACTATTAAACACTAGAAAAATTTACATTATAAGATAAATAAGAAATTAACAATTGAGGTAGATCTAACCACCATTTCTCATTTGAACAAGAACTTTTGTTAAAGAATCTGATGCTTTATTACAACCCCTATGAACATGGATACAAAACCAAGAAGTAATATTATTACATAGACTTACACATTTTCTAAGAAGAGTTTTACTTTGCCAAGAAGGAAGATGATGATTCTTATTTACAAAATTGCATATACCTAAGTTATCTGACTCAAAGATAACATGATGCCAACCTTTAGATATAGTCATTTGCATAGCTTCAGCTAAAGCCCATGCTTATGCCTGATTTGCATGTTTAGTCCTCCTTGAAGTTCCCTTGCTGCCACAAAGCGTCCTGCATGATTTCGGATCAAAATACCAATTCCAGTAAGATAAAAAAGAGGATGAAATGAGGCATCACCGTTAATCTTCAAATAACCAACATGAGAGGCTTCCAAATAGATTCATACAAAGTCTATGTCTAACAAAAAAAGTACCAGTGTCAGATGCAGTCAAGGGATGGTAATGCAAGTATGTTTTAATGCTATGAATAATAGTATTGAGATTAGGTAATGCATTAATAAAAATGATTTGACATTTATGCTTCCAAATTGTATGCAAAATGTAAGAAATAATATGTATGAACTTAGTAGAATGTGATATGCTAATGACTGAATCAAAATCTTGCCTAGACTGAACCCAAGAAAGAAAAGAAGGATGCTGACTCAAATATTGATGGAGTTGAGGAAAGAAATATCGGTAGATAGCAGTAGAAAAAGGGCAGTTATAAATCAAGTGATCCAAGTCTTCAATCTGATGTGTATTGCATAGAACACAATTAATACCAACAGTTGCAAGATGATGTAGTTTTGCCTTGACAGGGAGAAAGTTCTGAAAAACCTTCCACATAAAAAGTTGTAGTTTAAAAGGGATTTTAAGTTACCAAAAATGTAACCCAAAACTTTAGTGTCAGAGCTGAAGTAGAAACTGTTGAACGCTGAGAAGTATACAAACGAGAATATGTTGATTTTGAAGTAAACATCCCTGTAGAAGTAAAGGGCTAAACTAAAACATGCAAGAGATTATTCATCCTGAATGAGTTAATGATTTATTAACTTAGGGTAAACGCTTTAAGGGAAAAATAAGATTTACCTAAACAACTATTACCAAGCATAACAAAGCCTCTATAGGGTTTATCTAATTCGATGGAAGATTACCAAATATCGATCATATGGATTCAGTGGTGAAGATTGTTCTTTTATATATGAATACTCGCTAAAGTTGGTAACCCCATATAAGATATTAACAATATGGGGGTGAAAATTGTCTGTCTTATATGGATACAATAAGTTTTCATTAGATTTGATAATCTCATATAACAACTTTGCTAGCATAATTGTTTGGACATTCAAAGAACAATTATTTGTAAACTTCAGCCGGTCTCAACGAATGGATCAAACTCGGAACGAGTATTTACAAGTAGCTAATAAATATCAGGTCGAAGGATTAATAACGAAAAATCAGACCGGCTTGAACACAAGTAGGAGTGGTACGACATTTGTTAAGAGTCCAACCTTTTATTACTCAAGCGCATTGAAGGATCTCGGTCTCCTATCGACTCTAGGAATCCAAGACGGCAGGCTTCACAAAACGGAACGCTTGATCATTTCTTTTCTTGCTGGTGATAACTAAATTTTGAAAAACCACGACCACTGAGGCATGGACGGAGCCACATAGGGTCTAGTGGGGACTTTTGTGTCCACAAGATTTTTGAAATGACAAATTTAGGCTTATAAAATATATAAATTTTTTAATTTGTTCCCTTTGTTTTTATAATTCTTGTCATAGCTTTATTTACAAATATTATGACGATAAATATATAAAAAGAACAACAATATTGGGTGTAATGTTTTCGTTTTACCTCATAAGACTAGTTATAACAGCTAAAAAAATTTAAGCAGTCTACAATCGTCGGAAAAATTTCTGTGCTTAATTTAAATACAATTTTCACCATTAAAAATTATCCCCACTAACATAAAACTCTGGCTTACATTTTAAAGGTAGACGTATTATTTGTAGCTGAATTATGCACACAAATTCAATGCCTCATGGTGAAATAATGCCAATTAATTGGGTATGAAGTCTACATTGTGGAAGTAGACAAGGTATTTTATTTGTATTTTGCAGGTGAACTATGCGGAAAATACTCAATGCCTTATGGTGAAATAGTGCGAATCAATTGGGTATGAAGTCTACGGAAAAAGAAAGATGAAAAGAAAATCTCGAGAAAATTATAAGAATGTGAAAATAACAATAGAAGCTTTTACGAGTACACTGACCTTTTTCAGTCTACCTAACCCTTTTGAATAAAGTGCAAAAGAGTGGGTGGAATTCTTAATTAATTAATTTAAGAGGAATGGTATCATCTTCTTTATTTGGAACCATCCATAGCTGATTTCTTTGATTTTGGAATTTTCCCTCTCTTTTCTATTTTTCTATTTATTTTTTGTGAAGATTAGTAGATATGTTTAGATGAGATTTCAGAGGCTCTTTCCGAACCAAGATTCTTCAGGGTTTTGGTAGGATTGTTTGTTCATATGATTGGGGGGAGGGGGGAGGGGGGAATATTAATCAAATTTCAAATAAAACAACTAGTTTTCTCTACCTAACCTACTGCACTGCATAATGCAACAAAAATTCAGTGTACCTAAAGCAAAATATTACCCCCAACCCCAAGTCATCAAGAAAATATTTTTGAATTTTATTCCTTTCATTCAAAACACGTGACTGTTTTCTTTTTGTTTGGTGTCTTTGTTTTCCTTCTAATTCTAGAAGTAGAAGATGAATTCCATGTTTGTGATTTTTTCATTCTCAACTTTTTCTTTGGAATGTAAAAACGTCTAGTAGGTACTTACTACATACCTCATGCTCAAACTAAGGGGTTGAATATTTGAAAAGAAAGGTTATTAGCTATATCATGTTTAGTTTTTCCTGACTTACCGTCTTAATCTGATTTAGCCTATGATTTGGTCTGTGTCAGATGTCAGATCGTTCAGTTTTTTAATTTGAATCAGATATGAGTCGTTATCTAACTCAGACTTAATTCTTTGCTCGGACTTGTTCGAGTCAGGGAACAAAATACTCCTAACTAGTAGAATCAACCCACTGATACGTATATTTTCGAGTTAGTTGAATCAGATTTGACTCAAAAAATAAACATATTGAGTCAGATCCAAATGAGTGAGGTGATTTCAGTCAGATCCAGACGAGGCAGATTTGCACCATGTTTGTTTTTTGCTGACTCGTCATCTGGATTTGACTCGGCCTCTGACTCGGATGTCAAATCGTTTGTTTTTTATTTTGAGTGAGATCTGACTCGCGACCTGATTCAGACCTAACCCCTGATTCAGACCCATTTGAGTCAGGTATGAAAATACCCCTGACTCATTGGACCAAACCACTGACTCACATATTTTTGAGTCAGATGAGTTAGATCTGACTCAAAAAACAAACACATTAAGTCAGATCCAGAGAAGTCAGATGATTTCAATCAGATACAGACGAATCAGATCCAGATGACTAAGATCAAAAAACAAAAACAAATATGATATTAGATGAGTCAGATAAAAAAAAACACACATAATATTAGCGCCCTAGTTAACCCACGGTGTTAGGAACTTGGAAAGCTACGTAGATTTTAAAAAGAGTCGATGTCATTACAGTTAAACACCAGAGAGTTCAAATTCACATTGAGAGTTGTTTATGTTGCCCTGGCTCAAACATAATATCTTTAATATTTCTCGAGGTACATACAATGATACAAATATAACATATCCAAATCAGAATATGCGATCGGACACAACCCAAGACAACCCCGTTATTTTAACTATACAATACATTTTTTTAAAATCTTGGTACAATATGACCCGACATACCGTATACATGGTACGTTTTGATGTGTGCCGTGCCGTGCTCGTTGGCTTAAATGCCAGTTTGAAGTTGAACAACCAAATCAGATTGAAGATCAAACAAACTACACAACGATAGTTTTGGTTTCATATTCTCCCTCAACTATTTGCATGGCGAACAATATTTAACTAATCTACATTTATATTGTAGATTGCAGCTGAAGCAGTATCAACTTGGCATCAAAACTCATAATGCTAACGTTGAAATTTTTTTCCATGAGGGCGGTCCGGGAGGAAAAGAAAAATGTTTCCCCAAATGGACCAATTTTAAGAAAAAAAATAAAATAATCAATTAGAAGGGTAAAATTGTAAATATTGGTGGTTTGATTTGGAGCCCACGGTTGATGTATCTATTTGCTTGAGTAATTAAGGAGATGAATAGTTATTCTCTGAGGCGTGATTTCGTTTACATATATAAACCAACCGATAAAGTCATCAAGATTGTCATCATATATGTATATGCGGCGGAAGACTTGTTCTAGTATTAAAGGTCAATTATAAGAAAACATTGAGCCAAAACTAAGACAGGTAAGAAAACAACACGATCTTTATCGGTTTCCCCCATACATTTTAAAGACTATTGCAACCATTCGGAGATATTCCTGTCGGCTACGCGAACGCATCAGACTGAGTCTATTGAAGAGATAACGAGGTTAAAACACAAACACAATCTATTTTAGTTTGCTAGTGTACGTTAAAAGGGTGTTTGAAAACTAGAAATAGAAGTGTCTCTATTTCACCGAAAACAGAAATTAATTTCTGAGGTCATAGAATTTTTTTTTTGTTGTTTTTACAATTCATTCTAACTACCTCCTAACGTTTTTATTTCTAAAAGTCAGAAAAAAAACTTCTTAAATTATATCTAGCTATGTTGTAAGTGTTTTTAAAGTGTAAGGATAAAGCCGGGAAGCATTATGGTTGAAAAATAAGAAGAAAATGCGGCATTTTCCATAAGAGCCAAGGATGGATTTCCGGACACTCAGTATCCGGACCGAAATAGAAATGCCGTGATAGTGGTTGTTTTTCATGCACAAAACATTTCCTACAACTTAAATTCTTCAGGAAATTTTTGCTCACTATAGTGCCTGCGCTGCATGCTATCATGTTTGAGAAGCCTGCAATTTAAATTGCCCAATTAGCCTATCTTTCAAATCAACTGATGATGCCTTACCTTTGCTCTTTCTATAAGTTACCAATTCAACTTCTTCTTTTTGTAGTGACAGTCGTTCACATTTTGATACGCATGTAGCGTGTGTTTTCATTTCTAATTAATTACTCCACTTTTTCGTGTAAATGACCCATTTAGAGATTGAAGTAAGATGGTTCCAAAAAAAAAAGAATTCCCAAATTAATAATGTGCTAGGCATTGTGTGTTCATTATCATTTTATCTAATGGGATTGGTTACCAACCACCAGGGCCTGATTGCATCACTTATGGTCCACTCACAACATATCTGCCAAATATCTATCTTATTTTAGAAACCTAGCACGCATCAATCAAGGTTAAATCGAAATTTGGATAACTTCAGTTTACTAAAAATATAATCACATTAAACAATTACGTTTAATTAGGTCCATTTCAGTTATTTCTTCATGTAGTGTGTTAGTTCAGCCAACATATGTGCAAAAGTTTCCCATATTGGAAAGAGTTACCAAATGGTTTGTTGTTCCTTGCAAGCTTTTGGTTAAGCATTTTGTACTAATTCGTCCAATATATTCAATCTTAGGTGGCCTTGAGATCAAATTCTTAATCTTTTTAGCTTGTGGCATGGCAAGTGAGATCAAAATAATATCACGCCCGTTCCGATGATCAATTTTTAGATATTTTTTACGGGTGAATTTTTTGCTAGGAACTATAAGACATTATCATTTTAATATTATCAAGCCATTTAATTTGATATTTATTCCGGCAAAAATAACTAATCTGAAATTTGATTTTAGCATCTAATACACAAGCGAAAGCAAATTCGAATTCCGATTAAAATAGATTGAGAGCAAAACAAATGAACGATGCGGACTAACAAGGAATCCATAAATAGTTTGATTTATGAATTCACCCAATTCCACCAATAATATACATATACATAAAAAACAAAATATAAAAGAACTCAAATGCACCCAATTTTTTGTTTTATAGCAATTGATAAACCATAAATTCTAAATAAATTGTTAAGGAAATCTTCCTCTAATTATGTAATAACCTTGATTATTATATATGTTTTTCTGGTTATAATTTATTTCTTAATGTATTATTTCTGTAACTGTTTGATGCAATTAATAGAAAATAACTTTTTTTATAAAATAAAATAAAACATAAATAAAAATAAAAATATATATATTGCTCTAATTAATATTTGCTCACATAAATTTGAACAACACAAGTGGAAAAAAGAACCACGGAGATATAAATATAAGTAAAACCACAATAGCATTTTTTTTTCTCATCTATAAGCTTTATATTAATATCAATTAATCATAAAAAGGTTTAATCAAACCCTAATTTCATTTATAATTATTATACACAGTAATTAATTAACTTGTAAAACTCAAAATCCCACTATTTAACCCTAAGAACTCATTATTACTACTACTACCACTACTATTAATGCTACTTGTAGAACAATTACCACTACAATTACACCCTGATTGATTCTGTAACCCTAAATTATTACAAGTAAAACAAAGAGTAGTACTCTTCATTAATAGACATGGTTTAACAGCAGAGTTTTGAAATGGAGGACTAATTCTAAGCTCAAGATTCAAATCTGGGCATCTTAGTTTTGGTGATTGTAGGTTATGATCTTGAGACATCATATCCATGGCAGTACTGTTCTTCTTATCTGCTTTGTTGTAATACTGATGATTATTATTATACTTTTGATTACTGTCAAATCCTTCAACAATTTTATTCATCTTTTCTTGAATATCTTCCACATCTTTTTCTTCTTCTTCTTCTTCTTCTTTACCAGTAGAAAATGATATAGTTTTCACTTGACCAATATGATTATGATCAGATAGTACTGATGATGAATCAATAATATTGGTAGTTGGGTTGATAGGTCTGTGTGTTGCAGGGTCAACTCCTCTACTCATAAGCTTTCTTCTTATATGTGTGTTCCAGTAATTTTTTATCTCATTATCAGTTCTTCCTTTCAATCTTCCTGCTATAAGTGACCACCTATAGCAACAATTACAAATGATAATAAGAATCAAACAAAAGAAATTTAAATTCTTTAGCAAATAAACAAAAAAAAAAATTATTGAGGCCGTAAGTAAAGAAATGAACTTACTTGTTACCATGAAGACTATGTAATTTGATGATTAATTCATCTTCTTCCTCAGTGAAGTTTCCTCGTTTAAGATCGGGACGTAAATAATTAATCCATCTAAGTCTACAACTTTTACCACATCTAAGAAGTCCAGCAGCTTTAGGAAGGGATCTCCAGCAACCTTCACCATGAGCTCTAATATGAGCAATAAGTCTATCATCTTCTTCTTTTGTCCATGCTCCTTTGTTTGTGTGAGCTTTCTCACAACAAGGTGATCTTCCCATGTAATTAATCAATCCTGTTGCAGCTGCACCAGCACCACTAGTGTAGTTAAGATACTAGTGAAAGTACTAGCAAGGAGTACTTATAAGAGCTAGCTAGTAGTTTTTGTTGTTTGTTGCTAGTGATGATGATGATGGTGGCAGTTGTGGTGGTGGTGATCAGAAGAGTCAGAAACTGGCCCTGTTTGAGTCCTTAAGATTTGCATTTATAAAGGTATAGACTTCTGGAGAGAAAGAGAGAGAGAGAAACTAAATGCTTCTAGATGCGAGTTGGTGAGAAAGGTGTTTTCGGAGATTGGGTGGTGATCTGTTGAGCCTATAAATAAAAGTGGGATGATAGATAGAAAATGGATGTCCTCAAATGTCAGTAATTAAACGTAAAGAACTGCAACAAGAATCTTTATTTACAAATGCCAATAATTCCGTTACAGTATATAGAGCTCAATTGATAATAGCCTTTCTTGTTAAAGAAAAATAATCAGAATTTAATTAACACAAAGATAATCAAAACTATTGAACTATTCATACGCTATCGAGTGACAGGTTACGTGGAGTAAAGATGCAGTTAAATGACTCGTTATAATTTATTTATTCGGATAATATATTAAAATTTATGTATCTAACTTCAAAAAATCAGTTTATAAATGTAAGACTGTCTGAAGCTTATTATCTTTTACGGGTGTCATTATATTATAATAATAAAATTATTGGGTGATTATATTAACGTCCTAAACAGATAAAATCAAGACGGATCAATTAAAAAACAAAAAAAACGAACCAACTAAAAAAAATCAAGACTTATTATCTGCATAATTTTTGATTTTATATACTATATGAGACTATTACAACTTAGTTGCTTAATATATTTTTTTCCTTTTTTTGTTATTAGATTAGTATCATATGTCTAAGGCATCTACTCGGCAAAGCCAATAAAATATGCACCATAAAATGAAAGAAATGTCATTCACCACAAATAAAACCTTAAAACCACGTTAGCTGAATACCTGCCCGACTATCTCGACCATCTGCGGGAGGAGACTGCGTGGTGAGGGATACAGCAGTACAACTGACATGGACATTTTCTTGCTAGTTTTTCATGAACAGGTACATGTGGAGAAATGGAGTCTGTAGGCATTGTTATTCGTTCATGTCTTATCTAGGTGGTCCTACAAATTCCCCGCATCGGTTAGAATTGCTTGAAGAGGCAAATAAGGTTAGCAAATAACAACTTCCATTAGTAAAAGAAAAAAGATCTAACTAATAGTTAAACTAGAGGTGTAAAGCAATAATAACTTCCATTAGTAAAAGAAAAAAAATTTAAATAATAGTTAAACTAGAGGTGTAAAACGTGTCAGCTAAATTACACGTTTAACATATTACAAACCAATGATGAACTAAAAATTTAGACGCCGTATACGTGCTAAATGACATGATGTTTTATGTCAGAAAAATAATTGTATTATATCATATCGTATCGTGTCGGTACCTTTATTTTATAAATTTAAAGAAAATATTATTTTTGATATTTACATATTATGTATATAATTATAGGAATTAACGTAACAAAAATAAAATGTTAAAAATAGATTAAAATAAATATTTTTTTGTGACATATACATAAAATATGACGTATTCTAACATGTTGTGTAATGTTGATGCATGTTATGATGTGCTTTCTTAGTGTATCATACTATGTTATGCCACTTGCTTGTCCGTGTCGTTTGTTGTATTGTACCGATGTATCTATTAGTGCGTATAGCACAGCATACCAAGGTAACGTATTATACCGGGCTGTATTAAATCACATGCTACGTTGTACTTAAATTTTAACGTGTTGTTCTGTGTTATAAACATGCTAACAAGGTATATTGTAAACCTCTAACCGAAACTAATCAACTTTTATGTACAATTCACTCCTCTCGTTATTCATCGGGTAGCCGTTTATTCGGGAGTGTACAAAGACCAAATATAAAACAAAACATTCTTCGATAATAATTTTCCTATGCAAATCAGTACCTTTTCAAACAAATGACTGAGATTCGATGCTATAACTTTTATGTTTTTATGTTAATTTTTTTCATTTACATTTTTTTTTTCGTGTTTATAAATTTGTTATGTATTCTCTTACCAACAAAATTTTAACTTTGTTGTATATTGTGAATATGTGTCGAGCATATATATAGCTTCGTTGAACATTATTAATTTGGTGGTACCAAATTTAGGACATTGCGGATTTGCTTGTACCAAATCTCAACACACACACAAAAGAATAAAAATATATCGCTCTTCCTGATATTAGTAATATATCTAGCACTAACACGTATAGGGAATTATATGATACTATACAGTATTCATCTGTAGGGTATACACTACATATTGATTAAAGATTTTTTTTTAAAATAATAAACCCCAATAAAAAATCTATAGATTATATTGCTAGACCACATTTATCTATATGTCATATATATAAACATTAGTATATACCCATCGATCATTTTATATTGTCACATTATTGCTAGTGGTTGGTATCAGATACCAAAATTAAGCATTAATCAATTTAATGTTTCAATCTCTGAATTAAAAATCTCTTACTATATTTTATTGATGATGACCAAAGTTAGCTAAGAAGTTGTTGCCAATAGTCTTGTGGTTCCATTTTGTTTATTTATTTTCTCTAGAGAAGGGGGGTTTTTTGTTCATATGGTAGGCCGATTGAGTCATCATTGATTAAGCAACATTTAGTTTAAGCTATACCTAATTCATTTCTTTAGATAAAGTTTTAAATATAGATAATGATAATTTTCTCTCAACAAGAATATGAAAACGATTTTAATAACTAAAAGATTTGGCTTTTTTATTTTTTTGTGAAAATTATCCTATAAGATCACTGATCACACCATTTTTTGAGTTTTGCTTAACAAAACGGATCACTTGGCTTGTTTTTGTTTAACAACTGCATTATTATTGATTCCCTGAATATTATTAAGAAAATGAGTAAATGAAGCATTATATTCCTATCCTATGTACTCCCTCAATTTCATATAAATCGAGTTATTTTTTCACAAATTTTAAGAAAACAAAATAAAAGAAAAAAATTTAGATATTATTTTTAGATTATATTCATATAAATAACAAAATAATAAAATGTAGATACGAAAAACTTCTCAAACTATGACACGGATATTTGTAAATTTTATGTAGTTAAAAAATATTTTAAAATACATAAATAATGGATATAAAAATGACTCTATTAAATTGTATATATTTTTTTATACTTAAATTTAATAATAATATCAATTAAAAGAATTTTTTTAATAATATTATCTTATTTAATAAAATAGCTCAATTTTTATGAATAGTTCAACTTTTATAAAGAGGAGGAGTATATAAAGATTAGATTTTAATTTATTTCTTTTATAATTACCAGAAGAAATAATTTATTTTATCAAAATACAAAAGGCACAAAAATATGTAGCATCAATATTGTAAATTCGTTTTATCACAAAATGAAAAAAAATTATGTACCTGGGCTTAATTAGTCTAAGTTTTTTGTGTCTTAGGTGTTGAAAAATCTAAGATTAGATTAGACTTACTCTATGTGTTTTTTTTTTCTTATTAAGACTGGCTTTGAGTTTGTTTTTTATTTTCGTTTTTGAAGTGTATAACCTATTTATCTATTTTTGGTATTATCACACCATATTTTACTTCTAGACACTAGAATTAATAAACCGCTATTATGAGGATTTGACCTCTTCAGAGGAAGATAAAAATATATCTTCCTAAAAAAATGGTTTCTATAATTTTCAACGGTAAAGATCACCTCCTAACAATTTTATAATTTTACTATTCCTTTCGTTTTGAAATAAATATCCGTTTTAACTAAGTCAAATTGTTAAAAAGACCATAGTAGTATCCATAATTACTCATACTAAATGTTATATTGTTACTAAAATTAAAAATAAGAGAAGATCGTAAACAAAAATACTTTTATTTTTAAAAGGAATGAAGTTTAAGTAAGAAAAATATTTATACATTTGTTTCTTAATTATACACATATTATTTAAGGTTTTAAACTGGATCTAAAAATAAGTTTATGAGTATAAAAGATCCAAAGGTATATTTGAGAGTTTATTAGGATAATACGACTATAAACAGAAGCTGAATATAATTTTGAAACTGACGAAAATAAAATAAATGATAAATATTTTGGGTCAGAGGGAGTAATATTTTATCAGTAACAAGTGCAATTTTATATTTTTTTATCCCAGCATAAAAATACTATTTTTTTTATTTTAACCTAAATATAAACTAAATTAGAAAAAAATTAACTAAAATAAAATAAACAGAAAAAATAATAATATCACATAAAAATAATACTACCTTCGTTTCAGGAAAAGAGTTACTATCATTTTTTTAAATTGACCTATTTTTATGATAAAATGAAAAAATGATATTAATATTTTTTTAAAAACGGAGAGAGTAATATCTCTTTTACTAGAAAGGAATAATATATATATATGCTTTTAATTAGCTTCTGGAAACGTTCCAGTGGAAGATTGGAAACAATTTGGACAAGGATGGGAATGGAATAGGGTGAAAGTGGGAAGGTCTTTTTGTTGCTATCTTCTTCTTCTACTCTCCTAGCTACTTTCAAATCAATTTGCAAATAAGATGAGATTGTGTCATTTTGTGTGGTATTGCGGCCCACTACTCACATGGTGTTGAGCCCTTCAACCTACCAAACTCTTAACTCTTTCTTCCCATCCTCTCACTTTCTGCCCTCTTTCTTCTCAATCGTGTCTTTAAGTGATTGCTCTTTTGTGTGACAACAGCTTATCCTCGTGACTCTGTATTCATATCCATGGAGAGTACTTCTTCTTTATTTATACCAACTTGGTTATTTCCGTGTCTCTTCCCTACTGTACGTATTTCACATCCCCAGTATCCATAAAATATGTCCTATGAGATATAGGGCTACTTGTACTGGTACCTTAAATCAATTAGGTAGAATTCACCTAATATCAAACTTTTGTACTCAAGTTGGTTGAATTATACTTATACATGGATGGATGCATTTGGTGATACAAGAACCCTTGTAGTTGGACTTTAGTGGTTGGGTAGCTAAAAAGTCGAGTTTTAGGTATAGGTTACGGGTATATGTATGTGTATCCCCATAATTATGGCCTTTACCTACTCAATTGGCTCACAACACGCAAATGGTCACGTGTTTAGGTAACGAGAACACGACTTATTGTCCAAAAAAAAAGCCTTACCTACCTAATTGTTTCCCTTCTCATATGTGATTGCCATGACCTCCTTTTTGATAAGTTTATCTTAATTTGGGACAACTTTGATATGGACAAAAATCAAACCCTAGAGATTGTGCAAAAAGATGCATGGCAACCTCGTGGTGATAGACGAGCTTGAGATTCATAACGGGCTGTAATGCTTAGGTAGAGCGGTCATGGATCATGCGATAGATAAAAGTTAATCGGGAAATTTCTCTATAAATTTTGACATATATGATCCTATCTTTTTTAACTTAAATAATTGTAAATCCCCATAGATATGATATACCTCGTGTAATTATTTCTTAATTAGTTTATTGGTTGAATAATCTATAGTTTAGATTTTATGGGTTTAGAAGATAAATAAACATAGATATTGTTCTAATACCCAAAGATTCCAAAGATACTCTTCTAAAATCTAATTTGGATATTCTACCCAAGTTTTTATGGACAAATATAATTAGACTGACTAATATACCCCTTAAAATTGACTAATCCAATTCACAACACCATATATTAGGGTGGGTGGGTGGGCCTGCGGGACAAACTTCCTCTCTTCATCAATGTCAGAAAATCCATACATTTTTCACTAATGTTTCGTATGTCTGTATCTACTAAAATATTTGATTACAAATCAACTGGATAGATCCCCAAGAACAAATACCGAGTGCAAATTTACAAAAGAGTTATGACAGGATCCAAATACTTTTTAAACAGAAAAACCATATGACTGATTTGTTTCTTTCAATCGTGTAGGTCTGTTTGAAACGGGGAGAGTAAATGAATGGGTTGTGACTGAAACCCATTTACAGGAGTTTATGTAAATTTTGATATTAAAACTGAAAACAAATGAAGTTGATGATCAAATGGTTTGGTTGAGTCACAAAAGAGGTTAGGAAGGTTGGGTCGAGCTCATGAAGCTAAAAAGAGCGAAAAAAATCAATTCATAAATTTTTTGTGCTGCTGCTGCTGAAGAAGACGGGAAGAACAGAGAAAAGACAACGATTTCTTCAACCCATCTGCAACGTTGTTCTTCAGTTTTGCAACGTTTATCTTCAGTTGCAACGGTTTCTTCAATCAATCAGCAACGTTTATCTTCAACTTTGCAACGTTTATTTTCAGCTGCAACGGTTTCTTCAACCAATCATCAACGTTGATTTTCAGCTTTGCAACGTTTATCTTCAGCTTTATTGCAACAGTTAATTTGTAACACCAAAGAAACGTTGCAGATTTTCTGTTTTATTACTTTTAGCTTATTTTCTTCTTCTCAAGCACTTTTGAGCCATGTACCAATTTTTTGAGAGTGTTTTGAGCATGATGATACTAGTTTCATACTAGTATAAACATTGATGAAAATAAATTCAAGTTAGGATGCAACCAGATTCATCATTGCTATTTTCGAATATTTTTTTTCAATTTTATTTTAAACCAGAATGCAACCAGTTTCATCATAGCTATTATTCGAATATTTTTATTTTCTTAGTTCAAAACAGGATGCATCCAGTTTCATCCAAGCTATAGTTTGAATAAATTTTTCTTTTTTATTTTAATTCAGGATGCAACCAGTTTCATCCTAGCTATTTTATTTCGAAAAAAAAAAACTTTCGAATTTACTATCAACAATGGATCTTGTTTTGAAGAGAATTTAAAATCCTTTCCAAAAATATAAGTTTTATTAAAGTCGGATATATATTTTGAAAGTTATAATGTTTTTGTGTTTTTTTTAAATTGGAGAGAGAAAGGATAAAAAAAAACTATAAAAGTGAGGGACATAATTATCTTATTTCTTTTGTGTCCATTTCACTCATCCATAATTTTTACAAGTCCACTAGAACCATATTTCAAGGAATCTTGAACAATAGACCCATTTTCCGTTTCTTAATTTATTAAATTCATTTCATACTTCAAAAAAAAGCATCATAAAATGGGTTAGTATTGTTACAAATAGGGCTGCACAAACCTGACCCAACCCGCCAACCCGACCCGCACCCGCCAAAAAATACCCGACGCGCACCCGGCCCGCCGCTGAACGGGTTGGGTGCGGGTGATTTTTCTTGAACCCGCCTACCAACGGGTCGGGTGCGGGTGATAACACCTCTCACCCGGCCCGACCCGCCCACCCGCCATTCCCTCATAACAAAAACATCGACTCAATCAAGCCATACTTCAGTTCTTCTCTGTTGAGTCTGTTCTGTTCCATTCTTCTTCGTTTCTTACAGAGGTAACAGAGCTGAGAGCAGAGTCACACCACAACCACAACCACCACCACCGTGAACCCAAGTTTCTTCTTCTTAATCATCAGTTCATCACCACCACCACCACCGTGAACCCAAGTTTCTTCTTCTTACAGAGCCGTACAGGTAGGTACTGTTTCTTTTTGCCCTAATTGAAATTAATGTGTTCATTACATGATTTAGTAGCAATTGAAATTTGGGTTTTATTAGTTTTGAGTGTTTCTAAATATATGATAGGGTTTTACTAGTTTTGATTGAGTGTTTGTAAATCAATTTTAGAACTAGGGTTCTTCAAGTTAAAATTTGGGGATTTTTCCCAATTCTGTTTCTAATGTCAATACATAGTTAATGCTTGAATGGGTTGAAGTTATCTATTAAAATTGGAGTTTTCAAGTACCTTGCAGTTTGAGTATTGAATCAAGTATGTGTTCTTTACAGTCCATGGTTGCAACTGAACTTGAAAATGATATGTTGGTCACTTCTTGGTATTGGAAACTAGTGTTTCAAATACGTTCCTTTAGTTTACAGGAATTGGGTTTCTGGTATTTTTCTTCATTTATTGTTTTGGTACTCAAGTTATCATGTGTACTTGATTCTTACTTGAATATTTGATTGAACTTGAACTGGCTATATGGGTTTCTGGTATTAGAGTGATTGTTCTATAATGCCCATAAACACTAGCCGGAGTAATTGCAACATTGAACACTAAAATTAGTTAAAGAGTCACAGTATTGCGCCTTTTGGTGCTAATTCCGTATATTTGTGAATGTATGGAATATATATGTAGCTGCCACTTAATATGGAAAGAAATTGCTCAGACAGGTTGGAGGACATATAGAAGACCAGATGCGAAATCAGGAGGGCATGGTGTAGGATGGAGTCCAATCATCCCATACACATTTTTTGTTCCTCAGGGTTGGGAGGAGGTAACAAACTAAGTAACATTCAATTGTAATTGTTGCTCCGTTCTAAAGCTTTCAGGGTCTGTAGTCAAACACATAGGCCCTTTTTTGATTGATACTAGTTACTGCTTTTTATATTTTTCCCCATTTCTCGATTAAGTTGAACCCGAGATTGGATAATTGGATCCGGTTCCTGTTCAAGTAATATGGACACATTGACTTAAATACAATTTGGGTTCTACCAAATGAAGTTTCCAGTCCTCATCTGTGTCAACCTAGTACATTTACAGACTTGTGTTTCCATTGGCAATGTAGGTTCCAGTATCAATTGCAGATCTTGGGGGGACAGAAATCGATTTGAGATTGCAAGTTCTCAGGCAGGGCGCTTATTTGTCATTGTTGCACCTGTTCTTAGATTCTCAAGTAGTAAGTCTCGGAAGCAACTTCCCTTTTTGATTTTATGATTTGTTGTCAATAACATTGGAGTTGTGTAGAGTATTGCTGTCATAAGTTGTGACTCTTACAGCGTCCCACAATTCCGACAAAGAAAATATTAATAGCTTAACATGGTAATCAAATTTTCTTTTTTATATGTAGGTCTTGGAGATGACGTTAACATTGAAATGGTTGGGACGCCTGATAAAGTGATTAGTGCATTTGGACCAGAAGTGATTGGGAGAATATAGAAGGGAAAGTCTTAAATACAGAAGTAGCAGAACACTCGGGAAGAAAGTACTATCATTACGAGTTGGAGACTCCCCATGTCCTAATGTCCACAACTGTTGCAGGAAATCGGCTCTACATATTTGCTGTAACAACAAACGGTAAAAGCTTTTATTTTATGGTTTATTTGATGGTTTGCTCAAACCTTGGGTAATCACTGTCTAACTCAAATCTTTTTATATGTTCCTAATTTCTTTGTTTGAAAAGTTACATTAGTTTTAAATTTTATGCTTGTATTGGAATGTAGGGATAATTAGTGAGTAAATAGATTTTTGTATCATTTCTGGGCGGGTGACCCGCACCCGCCCGACTCGACCCGCCATGTGAGCGGGTCAGACCCGACCCGACCCGAGGACCAGACGGGTCGGATGCGGGTGAAAAAAATTTAACTCGCCTTTCGGTGGGTCGGGTGCGGGTGAGGCCAAACCCGACCCAACCCACCTGATGTGCAGCCCTAGTTACAACGAAGAGTATTATAATGTCCGCGTGATCCTTGTAAACAGATGTTCATGGGCCTTAAGCTAAGAATTGGGAACCGGAAGAAATAAAAAAACTCTAATTGCGGGTTTTGATGTAATAGGTGATTAATAGCAACTACGAAGTAAATAACCATGAAAGATTACAGTTAAAGAGTCTGATTAAAAGGACAGACCGTATTTGGTTCTAAACCATCAGTTAGGTGAGAATCATTAAAGCAAATCAATCTTTTTGGACTCGATTTTATTTTGAGGACCAAATTCATCTTTAACACAAATATCTGTTGTATTGCAGATAAGGTTGGGACGACATGGTCGTAGTGACATACGGTGTAATTAGCGATTAGACGTTCAAAAAGATGAAAGATGAAGAGAGAAATATACTTAAATCTATCTGTTTCTTATTAATGCACTTTAAATACAAGTTGTAACCACATGGCTCGTACTTCTCATCAGACTAGAAGACATAGGGTAAGTTACTAGCCAATTTTTATTTTTTATTTTTCTTCTTATTAAAGTATAATTGGTCTACCTATATTAAGGTCTACTAGAATTATTTTAGATCTACCATTAAAAGATAAAATAGGGTCATTATAGAAAAAATGAAGCAAAAACCTCTTATCCAACCATTTATGTTATTAACTGATATACTTGATTAGTGTTAGTTAAATTTAGTTGGTGATTAAAATTGGATTATAGTTAGTATTAGATGGTAAAAATTAGAATAAAGATTTTTTTTGAAAATTTGAAGAAGAAGGAGAAGCACTTGAGGAACACTAGGGTTTTGGGGTTTTGGTAGCAAAGATGAAATTTGATTGTATCGACGTATATTCTAGTGGTGAAGAAGAAGTGGGTGCATCTACGTTTTGCAAATCAGATTATCGTAATTTGGGGGTTTTGTTGGACGAACAACAACGCGTGAACCAAAGTATAGATGAAAAATGAAGATTCAACTCGGAAAAATGGAGACCTTAATGCTTTCAACCGTCAGGTACACGTTCTAAGGATCTCCAAACATGTATTTGTAGTCTATATTCTCCAAAAAAATAATTTTTTTTGCACATTTTGACATATTTTCTGCCCTTCATATCCCAAAATCGACGATTACGATGACATTGTAGCCAACGATTTCCCTCTTCTCAGAAATTACGATCCAGAATCGTTGGTTATGGTCATGAACAACGACCGATTCTAGTTTAGTTTTAGGGGAATTGGTAGGTGGAATAATCGTTTGATTTGTGTTTCTTTATGTAACGATTTTAGTCGAGAAAGTGTCCAGAACAACTGCGCTTTGCTGAATACTAGAATCGTTACTCAAATCAGTTCACGTGTGCCGATTATAGCATTTAGGGCTTTCTTCCTAAAATCAAAACTAGGTAGCCGATTCCTTAGAATCGTTCGACACGATTGTTACCTATCCGTCGATTCTGTTGGCCTAATTTTTGATTTATATTATAGATTGTTCAAGCGACGAACAACCTGAACTTGTGGCTCAGATGAGGCCTGATACTTCTGCCCATTAGTCTTAAGTCGTCGTACGAGGCATGATCGTTTGGAAATTGTTTGCGAGAGAAGCGACAAGCATGAAAGTCACCTAGCAAAGAACAAACCATATGTGAAGAGGACGTCGAGGGTCTACACGAGTAAGTCAAGGTCAAAGAACCATGATTTCCCCTTTAAAATTATAGCGAATAGAATCAATGATGCCAATGGTGTATATAAACTTTCTAAAGTGAATAATGATTGTTATAATCACAATTAGTATTAATCGAATTCTTCGGCAATTAAAGTAAGACTTTTTTTCATTAATAGATAAAAACTTAAAAGTACATATTTATCATTTTTTATTAATAGATAAAAACTTAAAGTTAGGAGATTTTTTTTTCCGGTGCGATCCTCAATTATTTTGGCAGCTTCGAAATGATAAAACGACTCTCCTCTCTATTTGGTATATGCATCATGTGCCACAAACCTACACTCTCTGTACCTAATGAGAAACTCGTTGTGCTTGATGCATAATTTCTTAACATGAAAGAATTTATCTGCAACATAGTCGTCCATGTAATCAAAGCGTGGACCCTTCCACTTCGCGTCCGGCTTGGGGACATAAGGTCATGTTTTTACTTGTAGTCAAAATATATGCCCATCCCGATTTTTTTCTGGAAAATCCATGACGGTGTAACAATTCCTAACCCATTCTGTCTCATCCACAACATAGTTTAAAGTTTCCTTTGTTGGAATCGTTTCTTGAGCTCCTCTTTTTCCACGATAATCATTGGTTTGCTTATTTTGTGTATCTCTTCTTCCATAATCCTAATTGACTTTGTAGTTGATGATGATGATGATGAAATTCGTTTAGCATCTTCTGAGTATCTCATCAGTTGAATTGGTAATTGATGATGGACTTGCCATTACAAAAGAGTTTTACTTTGAAGGAAGTAGTGAATGTTGAAGAATGACTTGTTTGAATGAAGTAGTGTATGATGGAGAATGGGTATTCCATTTTATAAGCATAAAGGGGGCAACGGCTATATTTTTAAAAAATATTTCAAAAACCTAATCGTTGGGCCAAAGTTTGACCATGTGCAATGAAAACAAAAAAAAAAAGACGTTAAAACCTTAGTTCAAAGACAAATTAAACCTTATAGTCACTACGATCCAAATATAACAACCCATTCTAAATAAACATAAACTATTATTTTAGATATAAATAAACATCCATAAACATAACAAGTCATTTTCAGCATCCTGTCACTAATCAGCTTGATCAGCTTGATCAGCTTCCTTAGCAGCTAATGCCTCATGAAACTCCCTCCACAAAAAATAACGTTTTTGGTTCTGAGTGTTGCAATACTGATAACCTCGTCAAGTTCTTCCAAAGAGAGCTCTCCAAGAAGCCTCTTAACTTGCTCCAACTTTGTCTCTCTTCCAAACGGAAAATCAAACTTATATAGGTTTCACACAATGGGTGGCTCCGACTTTCTAAATACATCGCTCATGGATTTTGTATAATAACTAGTATTCTTGCTATTGTTCTCCATGCCTATGAGAAACAAATTCAAGAATAAAAGAGAAGTATGGTTAAAGAGAAACAAAATTAAAGAATAAAATGAACTCAACAGAATCGGTGGTGAAGATAATATTTATCGACTGATTCTAACCATAAAG
Source organism: Papaver californicum (assembly GCA_023531435.1). Lineage (NCBI taxonomy): Eukaryota > Viridiplantae > Streptophyta > Magnoliopsida > Ranunculales > Papaveraceae > Papaver > Papaver californicum. The sequence continues at coordinate 622,098 of JAJJMC010022576.1, forward strand.
TGTACAGAAAATGAATGGTGTCCACAATTGTTAGATAGGACAGACCTTATCCAACGATTCCCATATGAAAAAAGTAAAAAATGAAGCAGAAGAATCGGTGGATACAGTCTGTCTTATCAAACGATTCTATATGGTATTTGTTAAGGGAGACATCCAGGTTCTTATTCAACGATTCCCATCTCAGAGAGGTAATAAAATGACAACCTAGAATCGTTGGATACAACAAATCGTATCCAACGATTCCCAAACGAAAAAAAGTTAAAAAAAAAACAAAAATCGTAAATCGTTGGATATGATCTGCTGTATCGAACGATTCTGGGCATTGCAATTAACAATGATTCATATGGACTAGAATCGTTCAATGTGGATGCATCGTATTCATCGATTCTGATGCATGTTCTTCATGTTCATGAAGATCATATAGAATCGTTGGATACGATACATCAACATCGAACGATTCTGGAAAAAAATCAGGAATTTGATTCGCTAAAAGTAAGATTAAAACACTTAGATCAATCAAAAATGCTATTTGAAGTATGAGTTTACATAGACTTACCTTGTAAATCGAGTGATATGAGAGATCCAATAAATTTTTTGAAAAACATTGGATTAGGGTTTTTAGGATTTGATAGAAATAGAAAGTTTATTTTTTGTTAGTGTTTTTTATTAGATTTGGAATGTAGTGAAAAATGGAAAGATTTTTGTATTTATATTTTGATTTAAGTATTAGGGTAATTAATTAGTGAAGGGTAGTTTAGTATTTTTTATAATAGCTAATTAGACACCCCTTATCCCCTCACCTAGGTAGGAGCAAAATCGTGCAAACCCAAAATAATTATCGTAGGCCCTAATATAGCCAGGATAATTAACTCCTTCTTCAACATATGGTAGTGAGAAGCTTTAAACTCAAATCTCGTAAAAAATACAGTATACCCTTGAATTTCAATAGTAAGTCGGTTATTATACCTAGCATAATGACCACTACTCTGTACAAAATGTTCTATATTCCCTTCATCCTATTTTAGTTACTTAAATAAGATTTTGCACACATATTAAGAAAAAGATAGAGATTCAAACAATTTCCACATACATTCTCAATTATTTATCTCAAAAAAATTAATTTACCTAGATTTTAATTCCTAGATGAAATTGTTAGGAGAAAACAGAGTTGTAATGTCTGTTGGTTTCAAAGAAAATAATTAGAAACTTGAAACTTCATAACTTTCAAAATTAGCGGTTGATTTTAAAATAGGGAAAATTAAAAAAATTTATGGAAAAATATGAAAATCATAAAGTAAAATAGGACAAAAAAAGAAACTTATTTATACAACTAAAATGGGATTGAGGACGTATACAATTACTATTTTTAACGTCGTCTAAGCTTTTTAATTATATTTACAATTCCTTTTATTTTTCTATACTGTAAAACAAACTGCACATAAGAAAAATGGACCTAATTCAAGTGCAAATAAAGACCTAACTGGTTCCATCTATGAGGTGGAAAACATAGACGTTAGTAGTCTACTTGCAAAAAAGGTTACACGTGGTGCTATTGGCCGAGTTTTCTGTGCTCATATACAAGCTGGAAGAGACTAGCTGGTTGTCCGAGTTGAAACTTCTGTGCTTACGGATGTGACTTCTTCTTGTAAACTAACAATGCTATAATTAAAGCTCGTTTTCAGGGCGTGCTGACATGTTTTTTTTTGTTTTTTTAGACTCAATATAATCTAGCTATAGCATGCAAAATCTCGTCCCAGTCACGAACACAGCACTCATTGGTCCTATATTCATTCAGACTTGTATTTTCGAATTGTCGGTCGTTTCTTTCTTTGATTAACAACTTTCGTTGTTGACAGAAATTGGAAATGAAAAGTTCATATGTGAGGAAATATTGAACACCTATTTAACTCTATATTTTATTGTTCATATTTATTTCTTTAATACTCAAGGATAGATCCTGATCAATACCTGAGAATTGATTTTTTTTACTATATTTAGTATCAAAATCGATGTTGCTTTCCTTTCCTAGAAAATTTCACATAACTAGTTGACCAAATGTAACAAAGTACATTGGTCTGTAACTAGCTAGATATATTGTTATACCAGCAAAATATCTCAAATATTAATTTGATAAATATTATTGATTATATATTTTGGGAAAAATATTTTTATATGTATTAAAAATGAGTTTTACATGTTAAATATAACCAAATAATATCAAGATCATACTAATTTTGGAAATGTATTCATTGCATATCTTTTTAGATTTCAAAATTGGTAAACTTTGTTTCCAAATAAGCTTTGGTACTGACACTATAAATAGTATAACTTTGTATTCTTACAAACTCATCCCAGAACACACTGGAAGTAAGTTAAGGTTGTTGTTAGTAGAAAGCAGTCACGATTCAGTTCGGATAAAGTCACAATAACTATTTTAAATCCATCTTTGTGACTAAGGAGCACTAATACCGTTAGTAGGAAACTAAATTATTATTTAGGTTTCTTATACTTGCTAAACTGATGCATAGTTATCTTCAATAAAAATTATTGTTTATTTCATGGTACTTATCTTCAAATATAAGGCCACTTAAGAACTTAAAAATTGTGTTATAACATATTCAAGCGATTCAGAATCTGTTGATAAAACTATTGATTTTCCAATGCTAACAGACTCCGTTGTGTGCCACAAATCAGTAATGGAATCAATTTGTTGTGCAAGTTGTTACTTTGAGGATTAAGAAGATTGAAGACTTTGAAAATTTGAAGACTTTGGTATTTTTGATCATTGGTGTGATTATCTACTAGACTTGATTGACTGAGACTTAACAAGATAAACGTAAATCTTGTGGATCGACAAGTTATTTATTTACACAAAACATAAACCTTATAATTGAGTGGATCAATTTGAAATCGTAAATCTTGATTGATCTTGATTACTAAGTTTTGAGTCTGGTATACATTTTGGTATTTTATATCTTAAACATTAGATTCTTAAATCAGAAGTTATCATATATTTTTTTATTGTGATTAGCAATGGGTTGGTATCAAACAAACTGTCTTTTGTTGTTTGATAGACGTCCTAAAGGATATCTGAGTTATACCAATTGTGAGGTTGGTAGCGATAGTGTTCACGACGGATTATGGAACAACTCTTGACAATGGACTTATGTTAAGGGATTCACGTGTGTTGACCATATTGGTTGTAGGCGTAGGGATATTGAAGAACCTAAGTAACTAAGGTTAGTTTATTCGGTCTTAATTACACGATTTTGCAGGTAGGCATTTGTATAACGACTTAATTTTGAGAGTATTCAAAACTAGACTAGGTTCTGGGTTTTTTTCTTCCAAACATTGATCCTCGTTAACAAAGTCTTGTGTGTCTGTGTTGTTTACCTTATGCCACCTCATATTGCTTAGCTTTATAATTGAAGTAAAAACACTTCTACGGTAATTACATATTGCTGATTTGTAATCTGTTCAGTCTCAAACTAAGATTATATCAAAGATGTGTTTGATATAGGTTAAACGAAAAAGAATTGTTGATGTACTCGGCGTTATCGTCTTTTCATTATGCACTTTTCACATCACAGGGATAATAAACTACTGGCGTAGCTCCTTATTCAACTCTTTAGAATAAACTAGTAAGCAACTTGTGCTACGCACTGGGTGCGGTTTATTTTTTTTGTTTTGTTACTCTTATACATGTCTTTTGTGAGCAATACAACTATATACAATCTCAGATTTTGTTCTAATAAACTGTGAAAAATACAACTACACGTGAATCTCTTCATAATAGCAAGTCAATTATCTTTTTAAGCTTTATCTATCAAATTCGAAATCGGATTTTATTATAATGACCATACCTTCCACCAACATTGTCTATATTAAACCATTCTGCATCAAATGGTCTGGTTTTTTTAATGGGCAATAATACAGACATCTAGCATCACCTTTCTATAAGGTCACTGGCCCATCATTGTATTATTGCTACCTGACCACGCTTAATTGTATAGTTTGATTTGAAACCAATTGTGCTGAAAAGGCCTCCACATTAGAAAAGTCAAAACACTATTTATATTTCAGAAAATAAACCGCTGACATTAGGAATGTGTTGCAGTTACTGTGTCAGGGCATCTCTAAGAAATTAAGCACATTGTGAATTTTGGTCCTTTTGGGCCTTTTGGCTCTCCACATGTAGCATGCTTGATCCTAGATTTGCAATCTATTAATTGTCTTTCTTAGGATCTTTCAACATATATGAAATATAAGTTTTCATCGCTTCATTTAACAAATTGGATCAAATCTATTCACAATTTAACTCTGTGACTGCATGTAGTTGGTCGATGCTAAAAACTTGTGTATCACCATCATATTAGGCCAACGGAAAGATGCCCTTTTATATCGCCATCTTGTGTCAAATTCGATTGAATTTTCATTAAGTATTTCCAATTTGCTTTCAGTTTACTACAATTCGAAGTATCAAAATTTTAGTCATAATTATTCAATTTGATACAATCGTCTCAAATCAAAAGGATTTGATGAGGTTTAACGTATGGTAGTTTGTGTATGGGATTCAAATTTTTATTATCCTCGTTGAGAGGGCATGGAGAAGCAAAAGTGCTTCTTCTATTTTTTTCTCCCACTATTGATTGTTTTTTTCGTTTTTTTGGTAACCGATTCCCATATCAGTCTCTTTCTTTTGTTTCGGTTCTTCTCTTCTGGGTTGAGGTGCCTCCAAGTACAAATGATTTCTTCTTTCGACGGATCAAAAAAAAAGAAAAAAAAAGGATTGTTGAGAATTTCTTCACTTTTTTCTCAAATTCATTAAAATTTCTTCTGACTTCTTTTAATAATTCTCCAATTTCACTACAATTCCCCCATCCCACCCCAAAACGACTATGCCTGCTAGGATTTCCAATCTTGTATTTTACATATCTATACGATTGAGTCATTGGGTTTTCGAAATAGTATAAAAAGAAATACTTTGAATCATTACTATTTAACTTGGACCTATTCTATAAAAGTCGAGGTATTTCAAATTGTTTGTTGACACGGATAAAGTAAGAAAAAACCTCTGAATTCGGCTATCTAGTTATTCAAAGACTTCATGTTACCATTTAGTCTTACCATTATTGAGTTCATGGTAGTATAATTCAAGAGGCCAAAATGGAATAATTTAAGGAATCAAAAGAAGACAACAGACAAGGGCGGAGCCAGTAAACCTTTTATGGGGAGGTAAAAGATTTCAAAGGTAGACAAGAGAGCAAAAAAAATAAATATTTAAATGGATAAAAAAAAGTACTTAGAATAGGAAAAAATAGGCTAGGGAGCCAGCCCAGCAGGATAGATTGCCTACCCATGGCATGGGTTGGCTCCCCCTGACTACAGCGATTTCATCTTGTAACTTGGTCAGTATATCATATGGATATCAGACAGCCATTTAAGGAAAACTTCAATCACGTATTCGTCCTTTTTTTATATAAATAAAATGTTTAATAACGTCGATCCATAAACATACAACAAATACATAAATTGGATTAAGAACAAACAAGATTTCAATTGTAAGTCTTTTCAATACATAAACATACGGTGTACCAAGTACTAGTTTGTATTTATTGCAGACCTGCTAGGTGATTGAAGTCTGAAATGGTACAGTATTTCATATGGCTGTGGTTTTGGTACGTAGTGCTATTATGCGATGTGTTTCTCACTCAAGGTACAGATTTGCCACTTTCCTACAATCCACTAATATGGATAAAATGTGGCATTGAGAAGTGTGGATGACAAACATCAATCGCAGCTGGAACGAAAAATTTTAAATGAGCAAATTTTTGATCGAGGAAGGATCAAACTCAGTCATACCCTTCAAATTCTCCAGATCAAAACTTATTGGCCTTTGGGGGTATCCGCATCCATATACGTACATGTGTTCATAAATTGAGTTTTGCCTCGTCAAGGGAAAGTCTCTCATATTGCTTAAGGGAACAGCTAGCAGCATGTGGGTTACAGAAAGTTTTATTCGTACTAAAAACAGGCTCTTTAGAGGCTCGCAAGATAGTACCTCGCAAACGTTGATAGGCAGCAATTATGCTTGGAATCGTGCTCCACTGAAAAGCAGAACTACATGCGCAGACAAGCTAATACAAAAAGCAATTGAGGATCTTGTCGGCGATGATGAAGAAGGTAATCAAGAAGTTGTGATTACAGTTGCTTACGGACCCCTTTACCATAAACAGGAGAGCACATCGTGGAAGACAACAAAGGAAGTGGCATGGAACCACGTCCGGAGAGCAAATAGCAGTTGTCGTAGCAACAGATATAGTTATTTTTCTGTAAAAGAAAGCGACACACATATATATAACCTTTATGTTGGTGCGGTGAGAAAGGTGAAGAACCAAGCTTTAGCTCTCTATTGTAAGGATGATGCGGGAACCATCCATCACCTCAGCGATAACGAATATCTACATATGATGATTTATGATGGTTGTTTTTTGCTGCAATTAATTTTGTTTGTACTTGGTCGTGAGAAAAAACTTAAACACATAATAGACCATCCGGTATTTGAGCAACTCGAGGGTGACAAAGTATCCATGATAAGGGATGCAGTTTCATCAATATTTGTGGTTGGTAACCAAATTCCTCTTATAATTCTCAAGGAGCTCATGAAACAAAGTTTCTTTCAAGATATTGTAAAGGGTGGGATATGGGAACAACCAATGGACTTGGAAAGATCGGTCTTATTTGAGCTCTTGTTGGTTCCTTCTTTGATGGATAGCTCCGGTGGAGTGTCATCATCAAAATCAGCAATAACTATTCCTACCGCCTCTTTAGCTGAATATTTGCACAGCCGAAGAACTGGAGGTAACACGCTTGCAATCCAAAGTAAGTTCTCTGAAACGAAGAAGAAGGTCGCTTTAAAAGAAGTCCCTATAGACCTCCTTCACGGGCTTTGGCTATTAGTGACAGGCTTATCTGATCAACCCAAAAAAGATGGTTGCGTTGGGTACATATTTGCAGGAGAAGATGATAGTACAAGTAGAAGTGACCATATTTACGATGTGGTCCGTCAGACAGTAAGGAGTGCTACCGAGCTTAAAGAGGAAGGCATTATTTTTCAGTGCGATGAAGGGACAAGGATCAATGGAATTAAGTTGAAGCAAGTTTTGTTCAATGCAACTCTAATCATCCCTCGTCTCATAGTAGATTCTGAGCAACATCTTTTTATGTTGTTCAGTAACTTGATCAGATACGAAATTACACATTTTGGACAGAACCAGCGTAAAGTGTGTGAGTATCTGCAATTGATGCGTGAACTCATTAGATCAACAGACGATGTTAAAGTCCTTGCTGCAAGTGGAGTCATTATTGTGGATCCTAACGTCGAGGAAAAGATTCCACTTCTCTTTCGAGATTTGCCGATTCCAAAGGTGATGAGAAGCCATGGTGGTAGTCTTCGAAGAGTTAGAGATGAACTCAATAGTTACACACGACCTAGTCCATTTAAGAAGTTCAGTGAAGTTCTTTCCATTGTTGTGATTCTTAGTCTAATTTCAACTGTCTACACTATGCTTAGTGTTCATTTAAAGAATTAGATTACTTTGTGATTTTTTCCATTTCATATATTGGCGAGGCCTTCTATGTCATGAGAAATGTACTTTTATTATTGTTCATTTTTTGCCTTTAATTTTTCATTTTCTTCCAATTCCTAATTTCTTCTTAAATTAAATTCTCTCTGAAATCTTCACTAGAAACTCATTAAAAGTTATTCTAGATTCAGTACAATTCTTCTAATTTCACAACTAAAATAGTAATATTTATACGGTGTTACCACATCCTGGAAGTCCAGCAGCTTTAGGAAGAGATCTCCAGCAACCTTCGTGATGACCTTGTTCTTTCAGTAAAATGAAGTTTCCACAAAGAATGCTGCTTCAAATGTTACAAGGATGGAATCAAAACTACAATTATTTTGTTAAGTCACTTCTTCAATCTATAACTGGTGTGTGGCCGTGTGGAACTGATATTTTAAATGGTTTTACTTTAAATACAATTTTACATAACTGGGAAGCTGTAATAAGATTATTGTACTTAGCTCTACTATAATTGAGCAATGTTGTTTCCTTTTCTTCGGTTATCACTTCGGTGGGATTTGGGTTGGGTCAAACCAGGCCCAACCTGAATATTGGGCGGACATTGACAAGGGAAATTTACTAGATGGTCTAAAAAACCTGGACCGTGTTAACCATTAGTCCACCCGGAAAACACACTTTAACCATAAGTCCAAAAACCATTTGAAAACTTTCAATTACAATTCTGCTTATCACGTGTACTGATCCCACGTCCTCCAACTCTTCCATCTCCTACACTACTCGGATTCTTAACGGAAAAAATAGTTTCATTTAATCCTACACTACTCGGATTCTAAAAGTTGTTAACCCTGTTAGAGAAACAACTTCTCTCTCTGTTTTTTCCATTAAAACGAGAAAACCTAAACGAAAATACAAAAAAATAGATCTGTATACCAAAAATTCAACAACAAAAACGAAATCGAATACAAAAAATTCATCAACAAAAACAGATCTAAAATACCAAAAATTCATCAACGAAAAACAAAATCAAAATCAAAATCATCAACAAAAACATATCTTTTTTCATATCATGCTCCTTCACCAAAACTGAAGAAATCAATTAGTAAAAGAAGAAAACAGTATTCCTGCACCACTAACAAAAGAGAAGAAGAAAAGAAGTATTAGAAGAACAAAAGAAGAAGAAGATCTCTATTAGTCGCCAAAAACAGTACATATTGATCATTTAGTACATATTGGTATTTACTGAACGAAAATAGGTATTAAAGGAAAAAAATGTATGATCTCACAGTACATATTGATCCAACAGTACATATTGATATGTACTGAAGGAAAATATGTATCGAAGGAAAAATATATATGATTCCACCGTACATATTGGTCCAACAGTACATATTGATATGTATTGAAGGAAAATATATACCGAAAGAAATAGAGTAGATGATCCAACAGTACATATTGATCCAACTGTATATATTGGTATGTACTGAAGGAAAAAGTATATGATCCCACAATACATACTTTCCTTCGGTGCATATCAATATGCACCGAAGGAAAGTATGTACCAAAGAAAAAAAATTATAATCCCACAATACATATTGAAAATAACAACCTTTAATCAAAAATAAAATAAAAATAGCACTAACCCGAAACAAAAAAGAGGAGTAATCATCACTTTAATCGACTAAATCATATCGTTTGAATAGACAACCTTCATCTTCCAACATTGAATATCAAATCAAGATGAAGAAGATTAAAAAGTTTAAACAAAACCCAAAGTTGATAAATTTGTATCTCCTCCTTCTTCTTCTTCTTCTTCTTCTTCTTCTTCTTCTTCTTCTTCTTCT
>JAJJMC010022576.1:631537-649223 GCA_023531435.1 Papaver californicum
CTTCTTCTTCTTCTTCTTCTTCTTCTTCTTCTTCTTCTTCTTCTTCTTCTTCTTCTTCTTCTCTATATTATGTATATTCTCGAATCTTCTTCTTCTTCACAAAAATCGTCTTCTTCTTCTTCTTACAGATCTGAAATTGAAAACTAGGTCTAAGAAAATCAAAAGTTGTTAACTTCCGAGTAATTGTATATGAATATGAAGATTACATCTCGTTGAATACAAATCTAGAATCAGTTTGAAGACCTAAAACACATATAGAGATCGATCAAAAATCTAACAAGATAACTCACTGTTTCTCTCTCTGTTTATAACGAAGGTTGTAGACAAAAAGATAATTTTGGTATTTATAGAAACGTATTATTAAGACCCACACGTGAGTTGAAAGAGCGACTCACAAAATCAGTCCAAAAACTTGTTTTTGGACTAGGGGTTAAACCGGGTTAGATGGATGGATTAGGGGGTAAACGGGTCTTGAATCTAGGATTAACTAGTAATTCCAAGCATTGACAATGTACTTCAAAATTTTGGGAAAGCTTAGGCACAAATTCTACAAATTTCACCTAACTTGCTAACTAGTCAATGAAACTGCTGAGCTCCCGATTGCTTGGTAAATATATCAACAATTTGATCCAGGAGACAAAATTTATTTAAGCAATATAAATCTGTTAAGGAGTTTTTCACGAATAAATTAACAACTTACTTCTAAATATTTTGTGCGTTCCTGGAAAACTGGATTTTTATAGATTAGATAGTCGCATGACTATCCAAAAATATTTACAATATTCAGTAGTTTCTCGATGGCTTCTCTTGTATTGCCGGGAATGAGTGGTTTTGTTGCCGAATTGGTAATCTTTTTTGGCATAATTACCATCCCAAAATATCTGTTAATGCCAAAAATACTAATTACTCTTATCAGAGTTCCTAAAGCTAGTCAATAGGAAAGTCCGCCCGACTTTCTGGACAGAAGCCGGACTTTCTATTCCCTAAGAAAGATGGAGCCCTAGTGGAAAAGAGCCAATTCGGCAATATATTGAAATTAGAGGTGTAAAACGGGCCGGCATAGCCCATTAAGAGGCAATCCCGTCGTGTTACGTGCGGTGTTGTGCTGTGCCAGAGATTAAGACATGTTGTGTTGTGTCGTGTTTGAGGACGTGTTGTGCCGTGTTGTGTTGTACCTGACACATTTATTTTAAATTTTTTAAAGTTGATATTTTTCGGATATTTAGATATTATATGTTGTTGTAGAAATAACTCAACATAACAAAGATAAAATATCAAAAATTTGTTAGAATAAACACTCTTTTATAAAATATACACAAAATTGTTGTATTATACCATATTGTGTAGTGTTTTATACATGTTATGACGTTCTTTCTTAGCGTGTTATGTTGTACTGTGCTCTACTCAAGAAGTTCATTTAGGGGTAGATAATAGAGGCTTGAGAAAGAACGATAAGAAGAAGAAGAATTTTGAGGTAGGGGGTGGTAGCTCTACTCAAGAAGTACTACCTCAAGAGGAAGATAATGTTTTCTAAGACTTTCGATGATCTACCGGGTGAGTGGAGGTGCGCTTATGATTAGAGAACCACCACAAGAGGAACAATGTGATGAAGAAGAGACGGACGGAGAACAATTTATCGATCAAGGAAAAGGTAAAGAAATTGTTGTTGCTTCTACTCAACCTCAAGTGAAGGAAAAAAAGCTAAGGAAGAAACCATCACCGAAAGGCAAGCATATTCCCAAAGGCAAAGGCGTGTTGTTGCCTAAGAAGAAGAATGGAAAACTTTGGGGTGAGGCCCCAGACATGTCTGCAATATTATTTGGTTATCCGCACTCATGGGCTGCCAAAGTTGCTGAGACTAGGGTACTAATCTAAAAACTTCTCTTGTTTTGTTAAATTTCCGTTTGTTTGACTTCAAGTTATAACTTGTTGGTACGATTTTGATTAAAAAAGATTGTTTTTATTCTTTGTAGGATCATACACAGGCCGTGAAGAAATTGGTTCGCCAAAGGGCTCAGTATTGGCTGTTAGCTGAAGAATGTAAAGTCGTCCGTGTTTTTGTAAATGGTACAGGGTTAGCTCCCGGAATTACCAATTCATGTTGGAATATGACAGTGTTACCTGCACAGCCTTCAGGGAACGTTATTAGCCTGAAACCGATACGTTTCATCTCCCATTCGGCGAGATGACAATAACGTCGGATGATGTCAAGTCAATTCTTGACTTACAAGTTGAAGGAAAAGCCGTGTATGAAGATTTTGACAACCACATGTCTTGGAGTGATCTCTGTGTCCTTGTTAAAGACACACTTGGATGGGAGAAGATAGAAGCCGAGTTAGAGTTGGAGATAAACCGGGTGAAGTTCCGAAGAAAGGTTTAGGTATGACCAAGAAGATCTTGTTACGTAGTCTGAGGGAGAAGTTTGGAGAAACCCTGCAATTGGAAAAGGATGGGGTCGTCATAGATGAAACTAGAGCTATGCGTACATCCAAGGCGTATCTGCTATATATGCTTGGTACCATCTTCTTCGCTGACAACTCAGGAAATATGGTCAACGCTCATTTTCTACAGTGGTTGAAGGATCTCCAGAAGACGCATGAGTATTCATGGGGAACTGCCACCCCCGCTGTGAGACCCCAAACATTTTTTTCGGGTTTAATTAAACCCATTATCCGAATTCTGTATTTAGAGTGCCTACAACTCTAATATCCAATTGTTTTCAACACTTTTTAGGTTGCCTCAATAATAAATGTTGGTGTTTAAATAGAAAGTGTGCATTAGCCAAACGTTTGGATGCTATAATAGTGACCCATGCATCTAAGCACGTGTCACAAGGAATGGAAGAACCTTCACTTCTTTTATATCTTCTTCCTCTAACCTTAGGTTGCTCTCTCGGTGATGGTTGCCGACTGCAAAGGAATTACATTTTTGTGTTGATTCTCTTAAGGGTTGTCGTGTGTGAGCTGTAGCCGAGAAGACTAAACCCCAGAAAGATTTGAAAATAGAGAAGAAAGAATTGAAGTTAACTGTTGATATGGGAAATTGAGAATTAAGAGATTGCAGAGACATGGGTTCGAACAAGAACAATAAATTGAAGATTGGGTTTTGGTTTTATTACGAATTCAAGAGGTAACATGCTCATGGGGATGAATCAAGCTATAGAGTTGATGGGTAATGATGGTTCGAGTCTGAAATCAGATTGAAAAACAAGGTTTGAGATGGTTCAGGTTGAACTCGAGAGAACTGCTGCTGCTACCATTCACATGGTTACTGGAGTTTGGTGATTTATGGATTTGTCAAGTTTGAGGGTCCAGTTTATCCAAGATTGTTGAGAAGAGAAAGTTAACTGTGACTGCCATGGAGGTGAATGGTTCGAGTAGTGTGTGGTTCAATGCCTGTGATGGGGAGTTCGTATGTTTTTTTGAACAGAGAAGGAAGGAGATTAGGTCTGTGTGAATTGAACGAGATGGAAACACTTGAAGCAGATACAGAGAAGAAAAGGTGTTGCTGATGAGTGTGAGTCGTATTGCATGTGGTTTGAATTAGAGAAGAATCTGAAGCTAAGAATGTCAAAACGAGTGAAAGAGAAGTTGTTGTTTGATGTGGCTTGAAGTAATCGATGGTGAAGATTAAATAGGATTTTTGATTTATGTAATGGGTTTGAACCGAAATGATTGGGATATGAATGCTGATTGTGTGATGTGTATGAACTGAATTGCAGGGAAGGAGATTATTTGACAATTGAATTCTCCAATTTCGGTTGCCTGAAGTTTTACCAGAATTGCGCCTTAGGTGCTCGATCAATTGCGTGAAAGAATCTGCATTGAGGATCTTGATCATGGCTCATGTTCTTAGCAACCTGATGAATTGGGTAACTTACCATCACCATTAAGTACTTTAATATCTATTTGATTTTAGAAATTATAGAACTTCTAATGAACAACTCGTATTAAACATCTATTATACAACCTTGTAAACCCTTGAATGTCTATTTTTCTTTTATTAATATCGTTAGATCCAGTGGTTGGATTGAGATGAAATTTTAGTATGTTTTACTTAATTAAGTCATAATGATACGATCAAAATTTCATGAAGATCAGGTTAGGTTTACTATTGCAAAGATAGCACTATCTATGACTGCGTTTTGCATGATTAAAACCCTGGACAGCCAACTGTTCATGGGGTATCTCTTTGTCTGTTTGTTGGATAATGCTGAAATTTGAGTATGATGTTTATATCTATGTAGGTAACCTACTGTAAAATTTTCATGGAGTTCTGATCACTTTAGGTTCCCCAAAGTGTGGTAGAATCATGACTGAATTCTGTGTATGGATAGTGAAAGTAGCCATGCTTGAATGTACATAACTCTTTAATGAACCGTTAGACTGTTCTGATTTTTGAATATGTTATGCTACCATCAGCAATAAGGGTACTGTAAAAGTTTCAAGACAATCAGAAAATGTTTACTATAGAAAAGTACGGATTGGGTGTGACTGCATATTGTTCAGAAATTCTGTACAACCTTGTTGAATTGTTTGTTGCTGCTCTAACCATGGTCTATGAGTAGTGATTAATGGTGGAAGCCATGCTGGCAATAATCTAGCTATGCAAGAGTTCATGATATTACCTGTAGGTGCTACTTCATTTACCGAAGCACTTTGCCTGGGTAGTGAAGGTTAGTACAACACTCCCCTCTCTACATATTCTTCTTTCTTTGTTTTCTCTTTTAGCATATCTTATCATTGTTATTACTCTGTTTCCAAAGAAAATGAAAAGAGAAGAGTAATAACAAGTCCTGTTGATATAAACTAGACTCTGCAGTCATTATAGATATGTTGGTTACTGTTAATTATGTGGGTACAGTAGTTTCTTATGTATTTATTCAATGGCCTTAAGCCGTACGAGTACTATGGTTGAGTACTAGACATACGACTGCATGTGCCCAAGAACCATAGGCTCAACAGTGAGATGTGAGTTTTAAGCCAAGGGATGAGATATTCGCCGAGGGCTATAGGTTGGAGAGTAGGTTTGGTTTGGGTTGTATTCCATAGACTGCTCAATCAAATTATTCTACGACGCTTGGGTTATAAGCATTTTAGGGATCAGGTGCTAGATGTTTAAATGACCTTTCAATAGTTTAATGACTTAAATCCCTATATTAGAATACACTGTAGAATATGGTGTTGTTCTATTACGGGTTTTCTATAAAAATCATTACCACCTCAACTTTCTATGGTTTCAGTAAGTGTTTGTGTTTGTTTCACTGTTGGGTGTTTTAAATTTAACAATGGGTCTTTGACAAAACGGTTAATGTACTCCGTTGGTTAGATCAGTCGGTGTGAGGGCATGACCGTATTATGTTGATAAGGACTTCTTAAGCTTTAATACTAGTTGAGTTTGAAAATGACTATACTTGAGAAAATGTGGTATCAGATTTTACAACAATGGGTCTTTGACGAAACGGTTAATGTACTCTGTTGGTTAGATCACTCGGTGTGAGCAAAGAATCATATTAACCCCTTATTAAATTGGAAATTTGAATGTATGTTTGAATGGAATTTAGATCAGTTTCACTTTGATTTACAGTGTATCTGAAACTCTCTTTAGTTAGCCTATTATATTGGACACAAATGCGACATACGTATGTATACATATACATACTTAATTACATTCATCTAATTGACTAGTTTGATTGATTGTATTAGCCATGGTAGCATGTTTTCTTGATGTCCAAATGTGTGGTAATTATATATGCTTAAATCGAAATATGGTACGGTAGTGCATAGGTGGTGGGGTAAGCATTCTTCCTAGCTTTGCATGACCTTTGGATGACCTGGTTAACAAGACAATTCTAATTTGAGTCTGAACATATTAATGTTGGAATACTTTGGCTTATATGTATATCACTATGTAGACTGCAATTGGATTCAGTTTACTTGATATCTGATAAGAGATAGTTGCTACTATTGTGGGTAGTTCATACTATCTAAATAAAGTACTGATGAACTACGGTCGTGCTTGATCCCTTTGAGCTACGAAAAGGGTACGTAGGCAGCCGCTATGCGGTTCAGCACAACTGCTTAAGGTTGTTCATATCGTCGGGAAAGAATTGGTTACTGCCAAGCAGTTCATACCATCTATTCGGAGATGATTGCAATCTTAGCAATTTATATCGTTGGTAAGAGGTAGTTGCAGTTAGCCTACTGGCTGTTCATACTACCTTGAGAGATGATTATAACCTTTTTGAGGGTGTTCATATCATCTAATAAGAAATGAAGGGTAATTGTTGGATACCAATTCATATCACCAAATGAGATTTGGAGATGATTGTTGCCATTTAGGGGCACTTCATATCATCTGGGAAGAATGGTTGTTGTTTATGATGACGGTTCATACCATTGATCTGGAAATGATTACCAATTCTTTCTAGAGTAGTTCATATCTGTTTAACTGATGGGTCCCTTCGGGGATGAGCTAAGGCTAATAACTGTCGGGTCCTTACGAGGATGAGCTATTAACTGACATGTCCCTACAAGGATGAGCTTAGGCTAATAATTTTCGGGTCCCAGCAGGGATGAGCTACTAACTGACGGGTCCCTAAGGGGATGAGCCATGGCTAATAACTATCGGGTCGAAACTGGATGAGGATATGATATTTACTCAAATTGATAATTTGATAAACATTTGCTTGGTAAAAATCAAATTGGTCCCAAAAGTTGGTAATGTCGGTTTCTCGAGTGGCGTAGCGGGAAATCGGAGCATGCCAAGCGGGTCGTGACCCGATCCGTTGGAAGCGAAAATTTCCGGTCCGTCACACTCGCTTACCTACTTTCCAATCTTAGAAAAGCTTCGTGGGTTAGAGGTACTGAGATTGCCGAGAATACTGGTCTTCTTCAGGTAATTTATTGTTGGAATTTTAATGT
The DNA here is from genome assembly GCA_023531435.1 of Papaver californicum. Lineage (NCBI taxonomy): Eukaryota > Viridiplantae > Streptophyta > Magnoliopsida > Ranunculales > Papaveraceae > Papaver > Papaver californicum. Next base: position 638,461 of record JAJJMC010022576.1, read on the forward strand.
TTAACTTCAAATTTTTTTGCGCATTATATTATATTAATACTTATTATCTTCATAGGCATGGGTCTATGATCACTTTCCGAGCCTGGCTCCTAAGACGGAGTGGAGCGGTGATTTTACTGGACCTACAGGAAAAAATTCATATTCACCGGTACTCAGTCAAAGCGTAAATAAGTACAGATAGCAAAGAAGAGAAGTGAAATTGATGCTTTCACCGTAGAAGATGTGGTGTTTGATCCTTATGTGAAGATTGACATAGTTGATGATGGAGTAGTAGAAGATTTACGTCAATTCTCGGACGTGACATGCTATAACGGGCCTTTGTACCATCCGTTTGGGTTCGTGATGTGCAACCCTCGTCGAACTCTCTGCAAATATGGACTATGTCCAAACCAAGGTAACAATCGAAGCCTTTAAATTGTAGGTGAATGGCTCCATGATCGAAGTCCCAAGTATCGTGCTCAACTACATCTCAACGCCTTCGGTCGCGGTTTGGAACAACAGCCATAAACCGGAATACCAAATTCAAAGGGAGGAGGTAAATCTAACTCCGGGTACAAAAGAGGCCGTAGAAGATTACTTGGATTGGTATCGCCATTTTGGTCATCCAAATGTGATTAATATTGATCAGGAATCTATGAGAATACTTCAAAGGGGTCAAGGAAACAACAAAGGAGATGGTCTCAATGATGTTTGAAAAAAGACATATTTTAACTTGGTACGTAAATTACTTATGTTATTAATGTTTTTAAGATTTATTATTAAAGACTAAACCGATATTTGTTTTCATATGTGAATAGAAAAAGAAAGCACTTGCATTGGCGGAGTCTATGACTACATGCATAAGTAGAGGTGATGTGATGACGGTTGAGCAACAAAAGAACCTGCAACACAAAATGAGGAAACTTCATGAATCAAACGAAGATGAGACGATGCGAAGCTTAAAGAGGAGTAGAGACGATACTAGACAAAGAAAGCCGCAACCTAGTGATGAAGGCACACATGATGAAACCGAGGATGTGTAAGATTGTGCTCGTACTCGTGGCCGTCGTGTTGGTGCTCGTACTGGTGGCGGTCGTGCTGGTCCTTGTACTCGTGGCGGTCGTGTTGGTGCTCGTACTGGTGGCGGTCGTGCTTATCCTCGTACTCGTTGTAGCACGACCAAAAAAAGAGTTCGTCATGGTGATCGATATACCCCTCCTCCTTCTCCTTAACTCTACGTTGATTCTAAAAATTGCGTCAAACTTAGGGTTTTTTTTGTGGGTGGATTATAACTTCTTGCGACAATATTCATATCTCAATTTAGTTAGAATGTATGAGAAAGTTTTTATCTTAAATTAGTCTAGCTAAATTTCATGTTTTATTTATAAAAATTTTAAGTTGGAAACCAAGCAAAGGAGAAATCAACTTAAAAAACAAAACAACTGATTATTTACGGTTGGGTCCGCAAGTCCATACTTAACCGTAAAACAGCCAGGACCATATTTCCTAAAGTTACAGTTGGTTTTTGAATCAAAACCCAACCGTAAATATTCCTGGACCCTTTTACAGTTGGGTTCGATTGACAATTGCCAACCGTAAATTATCTTGGATAGTTCAAATTTTTTGTTTTGAAGATCATTTACGGTTGGTTTCGATTGTCAATTCCCAACTGTAAATTCTCCTGGGTAGTTCAATTTTTTTTGGATGATTATTTACGGTTGGGTTCAATTGTCAATTCCCAACCGTAAATTCTCCTGTGTAGTTGAACTTGTTTTGTGTTGATTCTTTACGGTTGAGTTTTTGTTTGTTTGAATGACCCTATTTACTTTAAATCTAGTAAAATTGAATGAATAAGTTTAAAAATTCGATTTTTAAACCCAAATTTGGAGTGAAAGGAAATACAAAAAATAAGGGTCCAGGAACATTTACGGTTGGGTTGAGACTCAAAAACCCAACCGTAAAACTGTAGGGAAAAAAATGACAGGTTTACGGTTGGGAATCAAAAATCGAACCCAACCGTAACTAGTGCAACAAATACCCATGCACATAATGTGTTACGGTTGGGTCCTATGCTAAAACCCAATCGTAAAACTGTTACGATTGATTGTTCCGCCATGAAAATACGGTTACGATTAGATTAGGATGAACACCTAACCGTAATTGTTAGTTACGGTTGGGTACGATGCTGAAAACCCAACCGTAAAACTGTTACGATTTGGTTTTCCGCCATGAAAGTACGGTTTGGTTAGGATGAACACCTAACCGTAAATGTTGTCTACGGTTTGGTTCGACAAGAAAACCCAACCGTAATGTTCCCTGAATCACAAAAAAAATCATACTTTTTTAAGTAATTTCATCAAATTTGAGCTATAAAAAGACCAAAAGTTTAAGTTAGAGGTATACCTGACTACTCTGGTTGAGTGAATCAAAATCTAGGGTTTTTAAAAAAACTACAAAAAATTCTCTTTCATTTCTTCTACTTTTTCTTCCCACCGAACCAAAAAGAAGAAAAATTTAATTTGATATTTTAGATTAATTATTATTAGCTTAATCTATTAGCTAAGTAGTTTTACTAATATTAACTAAACAGGGGTAGTTTAGCCATTATGAAAATATAATGGATAAGGGGTTTTTGAAATTCATACCTAGTGTCCTATTTTGTCTTCACATGGGAAGCCCCTCTATTGGAATGGGAAGCTCCTATATGAGGCTTCTTTCTTTACTGCCAACTCACATCTGCTAAACTGTGTTGATCTTGGAATAATTGGTGAAGCACGTACAAAGCTATTACTTTTGAGTTTAAGAGGAAATATTTCTTTCATTCAGGCTTGACAATACTGGAAGATGAGAATAGTTGGTAAATTATGTAAATAGCTGCAGCAAGTTAAATGGGCATGATGCAGAGTGTCTCTGAATTGAGGAATTGCACGGTATTTCCAACATCTTTTTCCATGGGCTTGGCTACCTGGTATTCTGTCTCGTTAATCATACCATTTCTCTCTACAAAACTCCAGGTTATCAGCTCCGTGTCCACTTAGCACTCGTTTATTTGTAACTTCAAATTTTATGTATGCTACTTATAAAAGCATGAAAATAACAAAATTAGTACAAAATTAAATACTAGCAAAAATAAATTAAGAGGTAAATATGTATAAATTATGCCCGTATCAATTAAGGCATCTAAAAAACTCCAAACAGAACACTGATTCTCTTTGGAAGTTGTTCTTTTAAATCTTCTAACAGAGCACCAATTTTCTTTAGAAAATGTTTCTCAACATTTAGGGTTTACACCTTTGGTAACCCAATTTATTATACCTCAAAAGATCAACTAGAAAGTAATCTAGAGATATCTTGTAGGCTTTCTTAGATTGAAATATATCAAATCTAGGGTTTATGATTAATAATTAATCATTGAATAACCTTATAACAGAAGAAGAGGACCTTAGAATAGACAATGATTATTATGATCACCTAGATACATGTTTTGTAGCTATTAAAGAAGAAGATAGTTGACTTGTGTTTTATGATCCCCAAATAAAGTCTTCAAAATCCCACTCTTGTTCTTGAAGAACATAAGAGGTGAAAAAAACGTTTGCAACACATACACAATTTTCCAAGGTATAATTTTTGTAGCTACATGAATCCTATTGGTATAATGAATGACTAAGAATAGGTTGCTTAATATTGACGTACGTAAACATTACTTACGTTCAAAGTAAGTTCATGAACTAGTTTCCATATTTCACAAGTTACTTTGATCCCAAGTAATCTCAATATTGGTTAGAAATTTTTTTACTTTGGTTCCAAGTAATCTTGTTTCCTTAATTATAATTTTCTAACAATCCAAGCAATTTCAATATTTCCTAGAACAAGTTTTTTCCTTAAATACAAAACAAGTTTGTTTCCTTAGTTAGAACATTTCCTAACGTTGAAAGTCTTTCCTGAGTTGTACAATACTAGCTTAGATAATTAAATAAATAATTACTAGCATAAATTGTATTTACTTAAGTTGTAATTGTTTCTAATAAAATAAAATTAATTAGAACCTGGTTTAGGAAGGAATCAAAAACATCACACAATTTGAAAACTAGCCAGATATAGCAATAAATTACGTGTGAAAAAATAGTCGCCTTGTCTAGGAGAGGAAACATCAAAAACTTGGCTAAAACTTCAACCACGTTTCTGAGGTTTAGTTTGCGAACCGTGGTTTTTGAGTTCACAAACTGTGGCAAACAAAAAAGTCCAGGTACCTTTCTTTCTCCTAATCCTTAAATCAACTTTAGCCATGCTTTTCAGCTTTAGTATTTCACACATAACTTCTTCACTAATTAAGTATTATAGGCTCCTTGAATTCGTCTTTTCATCTTTTAAAAAATGAGGACCCTATCAAGGTCAGTGGTCATTCCCACTAAATTTTTAGACTCAATTTTTATCGGGTGTATACAAAAACATACATTTTTCATTTTAGTATTGATCCAATGAGTGCATACTTTTTTTTCGATAGATAGAGAGCTAGAATAAACAAGCGTTCCAAAAGATCAATTTTTACCTTTATTGAAGTTCTCCATAGATCTCTTCGTGTAGTCTTCAATCTTCAGTCTTCAAGGATAACTTTGATTATGTTCTCTACTACCTAAACCTAACCTAGTCCACAACTGACTTTAGTAAACTACATTAAGAATATTTTTTTGTATCTAAATTTCACAACTGAATTGACATATCAACGCCAATGGTTTCAACCGAGCAATTCTCAAACAATTTTGTTGCTAATTGTTTCTTCTTCTCTAACCCACCCTATCTTTCTAAAAACCATGACTCTAATTTTTTAAAACACTAACTATAATAATTAAAACTAAATAGTTAATTAAACTAGTTAACCAAGGGTGTTTTTGTCATTATAAAAAATAATTGGATAATGGGTTTTGGATATAAATTCAAAATAACCATACCTTGGTTTATTATGTAGTCCCAAATTATTTTGGGATAAACCTTAAATTGGGTTGCTTGTAACATGTAGCTGGTGTAATATATTGCATTTCTCAGTTCCCACTATCCTACTTGGATATGAAAATAACCCAACAACCTCCAAAATAAAATTCATCAGCCATGGTGCTAGTGAATGTTGGTACATGCGTTCTTCGTGGATACCTTAATCGTTTTTCCTCTGAAAATCCGATATAAATACACTATGGATAAACACATTTTGCGAAAGAGAATCCACATCATCCCCGTTTCGAGAAACTCTTTGAGAAGGAGCTCCAGTTATCAAAGTATAGATACCACAATTATGTGCAGAGCCGATCCTGAGTTGAGAAGGGCCATGTGCAAACTTAATTGCAAGGACTTTTATACTATCGGAAGAAGAAGAAAAATCCCCCTAAAATTGTTATATTAATAGACAATTTTTTGTTGACTAATAAAAACAAAATTGTGATGAGGAAAACTCAAAAAAAGAAAAAAAATATACACAATGATTATTTTATAGTTATAATACGATTTGTTATGTTGGATCGTGAATCGGAATTTTATGTCGATTTCCATGTACGAATAACAATTTAAAAAGTAATAAGTGGTTTCTGAATTAGATTTTAGCAAGGAATTTCAAAGTTCATGGGTTTCAACTTCCAACCCTTCCATATTAAAATCTATAATTGTGATGCAGTCATTTCTCATAATATATTAAATCGGGAAATCGTTGATGGAGATCTTTTTATGGATAAAAATAAAAACCAAGATTTTTCTAACTTGAATACTTTTTTTTGTTAGGAAAAGAAGATATATTGATATAAAAAAAGATTACATCATATTTAGGCTGAATGGAGGATCATTGTCCAACCATTCACCTGATATATTGAATCTTCTACAATATTTAGCTGCTTTATCAGCCCAACCATTAAAATTTCTACTAACAAACTCAGATTTAACATAGCTAAAATCACTTAAAAAAAGAGGCAATCCTCTAAAATAGAGTTTTTGAACCATCTAATCCAATCCTTTCTTTAATGAGAAATGAGATAGCGTTCTTCGCATCGCTTCTAAAACAAATTTTGTTGTAACCTCTTGCTTTAACCCACTTCGCAGCTTCAAGTAAGGCTAAACATTCATCTTCTTCAGGGTTTATTGCTTGACCTGCAACTGTCTTGCATCCTTTGCGCTCCCCTGTTTGGTTGAAAATTATAATACCAATACCGGAATTGTTAGTATCTTTATCATAAGAAGCATCGCAATACACAATATAGCAATCCAGTGGAAGGTCTTCATTAGAGGGAGACACATGATATTGACCCACAAAAGCATGATTATTAGGACCAATAGAGATTAGGAATTCATTAGTATCACTAATCATTTTAGAAACAAGTATGGCAGTACTAATAGTAGTAAGGGGCTTTTGTTGAAAGATGTGAAAACATATGTCCCTCCACAGACACCACGCAGTGGTTAAAACAGAGCAACAAAGATCATTGTTGGATAAATGATATTTGCTAATCCAATCATGAATATTAACAACAGAACCAGAATCTTGAAGCACCAAATTTCCACACGACAAAGAAGCCCAAACATATTTAGAGAAAGAACAATGAAGAATAAGATGCTCAACTGTTTCAAGTGTATTAGAATCACACATACTACAAGTATTATCCTGGTTAGGTTTAATAACAAACAACCCATCCTTAGTCGGTAGAATACCTTCAATGTATTTCCATAAAAACAGTTGTACTTTAGGCAAAAGGGAAGCCTTCCAAAGGATCTTATATATAGGATTAACTTCAGTATTAGGGTCAGCTACAGTAAAATCACTAGCCAAAATCTTATAAGACGACTTAACAGTAAAACAACCATTTTTAATAAATGGAAAAATCAATCTGTCATGGCCTAATATCGAGATCCTAATGTTCATTATTTTCAGTCAATTATCTTGAGTGAAGAAGGATTGGACTAGGTTTGAATTCCAGGTTCTAGTATCTTTATCAATCAAGTTGTTCACACATAGATTGGGATTAGGGAAAGAGATGTATAAGGGGGAGGACATGTTAGACACTAAATAATCAACAACAGCATGAATATTGTCGCCCTTTCTAACTTCCCAAATAGAATTACGCTTAATGATACTAAGACCATGACATATACTCATAATCCAAGAAGAATCCTTAATATCTATATGATGCAGAGGATGATGATTTTTGAAGTACTTGCATTTCATAATTTTATACCAAAGTTCATTTTCTGAGTGAATAAGCAACCAATCAGTTTTAGCTAAAATGGAAACATTACTAATCTTAATATTTCTAAAACCTAATCCACCTCTCATTTTGTGAGTGCAAACTTTATCCCATCTTTTAGGGTAGAAACCACCATTTGAACCTTTTCCCCGCCAGAAATCCCGTTGGGATTGCTCCATTCTATGCATGATAGTATTTGTTAGAATAAAAGAATTCATATGATAAATGGGAAAGGAATTCAAGACACTATTGACCATGACAGACCTATCGGTTTGAGTCAAATGCTTTCACTTCCACTTGGCCACTCCTTTTTCAAAATGATCATCAAAAAATGAGAAAGACTCATTCTTTGATCTTTTCAGGAAAAGTGGAATGCCTAAGTGTTTATCATTAGGATCAACTTTCTTGACATTAAGAGATCCAATGAGGGAGACACAATGATACGGATGCACATTCTTGCTAAAGAAGCATCCAGATTTATGTAACTTTATCACTTGGCCCCAAATGAGACTAAAATCCTTAATGAGAGACATTAAGTTGTTACCCTCATCATGAGTGGCTTTAGTGAATAAAAGGCAATCGTCAGTAAAGAGGAGACGAGAGATACTATGGGCCTCTTTGCTGACTTTAAACTCATAAATGAGATGATAATGCTCAACATGAATCAAATATCTAGAAAAAGATTCCATATATAAAATAAACAGATACAGAGATAACGGATCACCTTGTCGGAGACCTTTAGGTTTATAAGGAGAACAAGGTGACCCATTAAGTAACAAATATATACAAGTGGTGTTGATGCATTGATATTTTATCTCGCACCAAGAGTCAGAAAAGCTAAAACATTTGAGTATATCAATTAAGAAGGACCACTAAACTCGATCAAAAGCCTTGGACATATCCAATTTAAGACCCATAATACCACATTTGTCTTTTTTTTCCTTTTCATAGAATGTACTAATTCTTGGGATATAATCACATTATTCTGGATATTCCTATTCAGAACATAGGAAAATTGAAAAGGTGATATAATTTTTCCTAAAAGTGGTTTCATTATATTCACAATAATTTTAGAATTTATTTTATAACTAGTATTGCATAATGATATTGGCCTAAATTCAACAGGTGTAACATGATTGTTGACTTTAGGTATGAGAGACAAAAATGTATGATTCATTTCTTTCAGCAAATGTCTAGAGTGAAAAGAAATTTGAATAGTTTTGAAGACATCATTTTCCACAAGTTCCATGTTCTGTTTATATAAACCTGGTGGAAGTCCATCAGGTCCCGGAGAAGACCATGGAGCCATTTGTTTAACTGTGTCTCTAACCTCTTGTAAGTAATGAGACTCAAAATTTTTTCATTGTCCTCACTAGTTATACAAGAATTTATACAATTCATAAAATTTCAACTAGGAAAAGGATTAGACGTGGTGCCAATTGAACTAAAATGATTAACCAATAGGTCTTCAAGTTGATTCCAATCCTTATACCATTGGCCATTTTTTAATTTGAGGGAGATGATATGATTAAAGTGCCTTCTTTTATTCACATAAGTGTGGTAGAAGTTAATGGTTTTATCATGGCCCTTTATGTACTCGACTCTAGAATTTTGAGCATAACATTCTTCTTGGATTTGTTGTCAATGCTTCAACTGTGTCTCAACTTTTTTGATAGCCTCAAGATTCTGAGTAACATTAGCTTGACTATTCAGAACTTGTAGTTGATTCCCGAGAGATCTAACTTTATGATCAATATTACCAAAATGTGTAATATTCCAGTTTTTCAGATCTGTTTTTATATTCCTAAGTTTGTTAACAAATTGAAAGGCATGAAAACCTATAACAGGGATGGAAAAAGCATTCTTAATCAATGAATGTGAAGAAGGATCGCTGAACCAACATTTGTAGTATCCGTAAGGTCTTTTACCTTGGTGAGAATTAGTGTTGGTTACCAAGATAATTGGTAAATGATCTGAACCTATAGAGTCAATATAAAAATCTTTGGAATTTACATAATAACTCATCCACAAACCATTTACCAATGCCATATCCAGTCTGGCTCTAATATTGTTATCGCCAAATTGTCTATTAGACCAAGTGAAACGGGAACCCACAAATCCTAAATCGGAAAATCAGATTTATCGATAATTTGTTGGATGATAGGAAATTCTTCAGTAGTGGTACTAGTAAATGTAGACCTCTCATGAGCAAATATAGTAGTATTGAGGTCACCAATGAGAACCCATAGGAGATTATCCTGTTCACCAATCTTGCTAATATAATCCCATTGTTAGTAACTTCTTGTCATGGTATACAAAACCATAAAGAAAGGTTACAAGGAATTCTGGTTTACTAGGGTCGTAAGAGATTATAACATTAACCATTTTATCGGAATACTCCACTATTTCAGGGTTGAAACCACTCTTCCACATAAGAGAGCATGAATCTTTTTATCATAATAATTCACTATTTCAAGGTTGAAACCACTCTTCCACATAAGAGATATGCCACCAGAGTGACCAATGAAGGGAAATATCCAATTGTTAGGATAGTTGAGTCTTCTCAAATATTGGCTCATTTTAGTGGAGTCATTTTTGGTTTCACATAAGAAAATTACATCAGGGTTTTGACTCTTAATGAGATTACTTAACACAGTTCTAGTAGTAGGGTTGCCGAGGCCCTGACAATTCCACGACAAAATTCTTATAGTAAGAGTAATAACAAAATGACTAGAACTGCAGTTAGGTAAAACCAAACAGACCCTAATAATGTACTAATGTAAAGAGAAATAAAGCCACGGCAGGGACAAACACAAAAATAAGACCCAAACAGGACAACCTAAATTAACTGTTATATCTATGCAGACAGAAAGATCAATAAAATATTGATCAACAAAACAAACAAAGTTAAGTATTCTGTAAAATCAATCAAATATAATTCAACATTGTAATTTAACTGTATGCATTTATGAGACACAAAAGGGTTATCAGTTACGTCTATGAATACAACCTGTGAAGGAATGTGAGAACCAATATTCATCCAACTGATTTGATAGATAATAAAAATAAAAACACCAGCACAGAGAAGAAAACCAAGGATGTAGTAATTATCTATCAAGCAAAAAAAAAAATTGATCCAACTATTGTTTAGTGGAACCTTAGTGGAACCCTAGGAAGAATACTAGTGTTTTCAGAAACTTGAATACGTTAATATATAGTAAATAATATATATCAGCTTAGAGTAAACAGTTTAGTGGTTCGGACTTCAGAACGCGGTCGTACATCGTAGATACAAGAGGTGAGTAATTCGAGTTTACCAGCCTTCGTGTTATTTTTTTTCTATTTTCATTCAAACAACTGATAAAATTATGGGTTTGGGCTAAATTCATACGAGTTATAGGAAGGGGCATTCGATTTCTTAAAAAACAGCTGATAATATTATGGGCTTGGGCTAAATTCATACAAGTTATAGGTTATAGGAAGGGGCATTCGATTTCTTTAAAGAAAGGCCCTGGTTAGAGCCGGGTCCTGTACAATCTCATATACCACACTGCCTCAGGCCCG